>PVJL010007012.1:0-83627 GCA_004026885.1 Lyroderma lyra
CTCTTTATCTGGGCCGTGTGGTAAAAGGCTTCCTCAGGTCCCTCCGTGGGGACCTCTTTATTAAGGAGAAGAAGGAAACCTTAAAGACACCTTTTCCTACTCTGACTCAGGGCTCAGGACTTTTCCATTCCTAGCCCCTTTCCCTTGCCCTCGTCCAGCCTCTAGGTCCATACAACTGCATGCACTGCTTGTTCAGGGTTCCTCCACATGTGCTGACTCTCCTTTTCAGCGGGTGAGCCATTCTACATGGGGGAAATGGGAGAGGGAGGAGTTGGTGCTTTCTCCAGCTTAGTCTCTTGTCTATATTACAGTAAATGACTAGAGGCTTGACTGGTCCTCCTATTCTGGTTTGTTGTCTCAATTGCATACTCTGACTCCTGGCAGCTCAGCTCCATGAGACTTAGGTGAGCTCCTCATAGGTGCTTCATATTTGCTAAGCTGGTGGTGGGAAATATGGTTTAAAAAACATTATCTCCCTGGGTCTCAGAGGTTGGGGTTTTTCACAGATCCTAACATTCCTCCAGCATTAGGAGATGTCTAAGGATGTGAGCACAGGATGGTTTCATTCCTGTCTCCAATGAAGAGATTATTTTTAATCCTTCTTCCTGTGTGCTTAAGTTTACAGGTTTTACAGTCCTTTCCCAGTGGTTTAAGGCCTTGGTAGCAGCGAAGCATCTGGGTGGGGCTTTGTATCTTTTACCAGGAGTTGTTCCTCTCTTCCAGATATGCATGATTATTGACAGATGATTCACTCTCACTCCACCTGGTCCCCCATCTTTCTTCTGAATGCTTTATTGAAGTCCATGGACAAGAGCCTGCCTTTGGGCCCACACCACCTCATTTTACTGCTCTTTACTTACTGTACTTCACAGGTGTGTTGTTTTACAAACTGAAGGCAAGACCCTCTAGCAAAAAAGATTATGACTTGCTTTATTTCGATTCTTGCATTTTTATGGTGGTCTGGAACCAAACCCACACTACCTTCAAGGTATGCCTATACTCACTTCACTGCAGCAGTCTGGAACCGAACCCACAACACTTCCAAAGTATTAGAGGCCAGACAGTAAAAAAGGTAATTTTTTACAACATGCTTGTACACATTTCTTCAGCTCTCATGGGTTCTATGTCTGTAAACCAGGCCAGACTCAGCTTTTAATAATGCATTAATTTTTTTTCTGTATTTTTCTTCCTCGTTTATATAGTGCCCAGCATATCTTCCTCCCATACTCTGCAAGAGATGACCCAAGGGTTTTCATCCTGTTTCTCTTTGGATTTAAACTATTAATTTTCCCTGTCACTTCAGCTATCTTGGGTTATGATTTTGTATTATCTAGCTCTTTCTGTTGTTAGGAATGGATGCCCTCTCCAGATTTCTACATCCTAGGCACAAACAGAATCTCTCATATTTTGAAGGAAGCATTTATTTTTGTCTGTCCTTTTATTTCTAAGAATATCACAGAGTAGCTCTGGTTGCATGGCCACAGCATATATTACTGTCATCAAATACTTATTGTTTTGTGCAATTTTGGAAACTGTGTGCACCCAAAAACATTATGTGCCCCATGAAATTGCCACTTAGGTATATTCAATCTCTTAGTATGTCCCCATCTGGGTGTGACATAAGGTATCATATAAATGCCCCTTGCATTTTTCTAGGGGGGTATAATTGGAAGTGTCAGGACACTAAAGCACATCCAAACTGACCTCCTTTGAGGCTCTTCATGTTCCATTTACACCTTCTTTAAATGCATACCACTGACATTCACATTCCACATATTCAAAGTAGAAAATAAACTGACATGCTAGGAAGGCAGCAGCAATTGCTTTCAGTCACTCAGACACCTATTTTTTTATTTCATTTTATTTTTTTTATTCATTTTCATTCTTAGACTTATTGGGGTGACATCTGTTAGCAAGGATTACATAGGTTTCAGGCATACAATTCTACAGTGAGGCACCTATTTTAGCAATGCATCACCTTGATTAATAGCCACACAGAGTGGCAAAGCTCTGCCATTCAGCATTCTCCACCCTCTCTGATTCATTGGTAGTATTTTTCTCAGGTCATCAGAAAAATAACCAGAATAGCACACATAGACTATAAATCGTGAATCAAATGGTAGTAGGTGGTGACTGATAAGCTGCGTTGTTATCAGGGGTACTGTGTCACTTCATTTCAACAAATTATCTAGGTAGAGTTTGGGGGCAGAGTGCATAAATCATCAAGAGTCCAATTCCTCTTTTCTGGAGAAAACAGATTCAGAGGTTTTTCCCAGCATCTGCCACTAGTGAATGCTATTTTTGACAGTGACAGCGACAAGTCTCATTCTCCTATTGTGAGGCACTCTTGTGGAAATAATTTAATTGCATTCTTACCTGAGATCATGATTCAGTTATGAACATCTGCTATTTGTCACAATTTCCCCTATTCCCATGTTTTGGTTATTTTGATCCATATATTTTTCCCTATGGTGGGGTTTTTCTAACTCAAATGTATGGGTCACCCACAGGGTGAGCTATAAGAGCATGTTTGCTAATGCTCCTTCTCTTCTCTAACCAAGAGGATTTTAAAGTTTCGACAGATAATAAATATGGAGACAGGTACATACTGCTAAGGGCATTTCATAGGAAAGGTCATTCTTTATAGGAAGCCCTATTAGTGTGTTTCCCAGAATTTCTATAATCAGTCTGTTTAAGGTGGATTTTACAGCTTACCTTCTTCTTTCCTGGGTGTCCCAAATAGAGGATAAATAGGAGGCAGGCCTAATGCTAACTCTTTCCTTTCCAGTAATGAATGGTTAGAAGCACAGGCAAAGAATGAATGGTGAGTAAAGAATTGTTTGAATAAATGTGTACTATTCATGTGATTGGGTTTATATCTTGTGTACATGTTATTAATGGATAATGAGACATCTGGGCCATAAGCATGAAATACATGTGCCTTTCTACAGACCTATATAATTTTCCCATGTCCAATGTGAAGGTACAGTTATAACTTGTGAATACAGCTAAGTGTGACTGCTTAAACATAATTTATAATTAAAATACCTATGCAGTAAGTAATATGTTACTTCCCCTGTTAAATTATGTATTAAAATATCTATCTTCAACATTATATATAACATATACCGGGGTGCCAAAAAATGTATACACATTTTAAGAGATGTTATCTATGTATTACTTTTCTAAGTTGAATTGAATTACAGTAGCGATGTGTAGTATGATGTTTGCTCAAAAGGTGGTGTTAATCAGATGAATGCTGGGGTCACCATGCGACAGGCAGGACAGTCAAAGAGAATGGTGGAAGCATGGTTGTTGCTGGAAGAGTGCAAGACCATTTTGAAGTGGTATTTGAAGTTCGAGAACATTGTTTGAGTTTCCCCCACATTCCCCTGTCTTAACACCCCCTGATTTCTACCTATGGGGGACCTTGAAGGATGGTCCCAGTTACAATGACAGTACTTCAGGAAGAAATTGAAACAGCATGCGCAGCGATACAAGTGGACACTTTGGTCACTGCTGCTCAAGCCATAATCAGAAGTGTCTGGATGTCGATGGTAACCACTTTGTAATTGCAGAAGTAAAAGAGGACTTGAATTCACCTTTTGTTATTGGTATATATTGAGTATTACAATTTTAATACAGTTTTTTTTTCCTTTTTTAAACTTTGTGTATACACAAAAGTGTATACACTTTTTGGCACTCTCTTTTTGATTATGCATGTGTACTAATTGCTATAGATACTTTGTGTATTTTCTTTTTTATTAAATTTATTGGGGTGACATTGGTTAGTAAAATTGGTTAATATAGTATAGGTTTCAGGTGTACAATTCTATAATACATCATCTATATATTGCATATGTGCTCACTACCCAGAGTCAGTTCTCCTTCCATCACCACACATTTGAGCCCCTCCCTCCTCTACCATTGCCCTCCCAGCCATATTCTGTCTGTCTCTGTGTATTTTCTATGACTGATATTGGCTGAGAAATTAATGCAATACACATTGATATCTCTAAAAATCAGTTTGTTTGGAGAGGTGGCAAACTTTCTAAATAGCAGTAAGTTGACCAATTGGAAAGATATGGAAAACTGAAATTAAAAACAGTAGTGGTATTATAGGAAAGTATTCCATCTCACTCATTGCTAAGGGAAACATAAATTACTGAAATATTTGCAAAGCCATTGTAAATGGAGAACAAGAACCAAAAAAAGTGTTGTTTTTTAATCTTTGAGTATATAACCAAATAAATAATGTGTTACAGAGGTAAATGTTTTTTAAAATATTAATTTCTAAATATAAGTATTTTTAAACTATTTTAAATCCTTTTTAATTATTTACGTTCTGTCCATATTTACCACAGATGAAAAATTCCACTTGGCCATGAATTAAAGAAATAATTACTCAGACTTTTCTCAAAGAAAACTACAGGGAGGTTTCTTATTATTCATTTCAACCAATGTTAAGTTCTTGATGTCTATGAAAGTTTTCTTAAATATTTACAGTCCTCTGACTACAATGTCAATATCAGATTATGGCAAGGTGGGCATTTTCTCTTAAATAGAAACTTTTAACCTTTGGAAGAGAAAGATTAAACACTTGATATAAACCTAGAGAATGTGGTCACCCCCCAGAGAATATTAGAATGCTGTTCTCTGATCTACTTCAGTCTTTAATTCATAAGAGGAACTTGCAAAGTACATAACATTTTGTATGCCATAATTAAAAGATTCACCACAACCCTAGATAATATCACTAAAACAATCAATCTATTCATAAGAGTATTAATCAAAATTGGAAATACCATGGATCAAAAGCTAGGAGCACAAGATATTTTCCTTAACTCCAGAGGAGGCACATGTGCAACTCACAGAGAAAATAATTTTACCTATGTCCCTAGAGATCCCTCTGTAATATTTAGAGAAAAATCTGAAAAAATAAACTGTTAATCATCCAATATCTAGAACCAGGATTTGTTTGTTTGTTTGTTTGTTTCTGGAAAGTCAGGGTTAAGAATTCTTCATGTACATTTTTTTTTAAAGATTTCCTACTGAGTTTTGCTCAACTTTACTATAATTATTTTATTTAATGTAACTCTTCTTCATTCACTTGGGTTCTTCTATATTTTTTCTTAAGCTGGAAATTTTTTCTTGAATAGTTACAGACAGTGGCGCTAAGGTCCATATTTCCTAAAACTACGGAAGTTGCAAAGGTTTATTCCTAATCCAGATATTGTCATACAATTTAATGTCTTGGTAATTTTGGTTATCACAACAATGCATCTAAGAAGATAAACTTTCAAGATCACTGGATGGCTACAGCTGAAGAGAGCTACAACTGTGATTACCTTCTAACTGAGCACTGCAGTCTGTATCCCCCTTACTCACTTTCAAGTTCAACTAACCATGCTGATCTTTTAACTATTTTATAAGCTGAGGAGCAACGTATATAAGTTGCTGTTTCTTTAGCTACATTATAATGCTAATGAGGACCAGTGTGTGAGTACCTGTGACCACTTCCCTATTAATTTCCCTAGTAAGAACTGCTGTCTTTCGGTGCAATTGGAGACAAAAATATACTATACAGAAAAATCTTTGGTATTTACTGCAGAGTGGTCCTCACATAATTTCTTTTATAGCTGTATTCTAAATCTAGGTTTTGTTTCATTTTTCAGGCATCAGTGAACATGCAATTGTTTCCTAATTTTAATTTACTGATAAAGCTGAGGCCTAGATTTCATCCTTAATAATATCTTTTCTTATTCCTTTTTCCTAGAACCAATTTTGTTCATGTCCTACATGACTTCATCATTTATCCTTCGTCTTAAAAGACCATGTGAACACAATGTCAACTTTTATTCTTCATCCAAGTGTTGACACCATGCTTGAAAAAGAATTGATGATGATAATATTAATAAATAGCTAACATTTATATAGCATGTACTGTGCCCCAGTTCCTGTGTTAAGTACTTGACACTTATTCATATAACCTACACAGCAATGGTCTAAACTTGGTAAAATTATTATCTCCATTTTATGAATGGGAAAACTGAGACACTGAGCTATTAATATGTTCAAGGTCACATAGCTATTAGGTGGAAAATTCTAAAAAGGTAAATTTTTTACAAATAATTCATATTTACAAGTGACCATTTGATATGATTCCAAGTGATTTGTACAACATGTACAAATTCAACCACAGATTTATTTCTTGGGCATAGTGTTGAGAAATCTGTCTTCTAAAATAAAAGACATTCCTATTAACTGCCAAAGGTATGTATTATTTGGAAAAGCATACACATTATTTGATGTCATAAGACCTATATTTTATTTATAGCCCATCAGCATTTTAGATCTAGTCTAGTGGGCTCCTATGGAAGATACAGTTTCCTCATATGAAAAGTGGAAATAATAATATTGGCCTACCTGGCTTTCAGGGTTCCATTGAGTGTGAAAAAGAGAAAATATTTTTAAAATGTTATAATCATTAATCTATTACATAACAGTTTATGAATAAAATAGGTTAAATGAAAATAAAACAATACAGTAGTAATTAAACCTTTAATCTAGGAAATAACATTGACCCTATTCCAGAGGATTTTCTAGGAATTGATTGCTCCCTGAACAAAGTCAGAATCTACTTCCTATTCTGAGGTAATATTGAGAATAAAACTGTTCCTCCTAAATACCCACTTGCTAAAATATGAAGATAAAATATTAACTGAATTTATGTGAGACCAATGAACCCAAAAATTTACTAGCTGAAATTGGTGAGTTCCATTTCATAATATCTTACTTTAAATATTATTGTTTCTCAATTACTCATTTAACAAAATGTTTTTAAAATTCCATTACTTTTGAAAAATCTAAAAGTACTTGCTCACTGCTTACCCAAATCCTGCATGGTTTTCAAATAATTTTAGAATCCAATGGAGCTAAAATGTGAATCATCACTGACGAACAGTAATGACATCTAACTACTGGTGGAAAAACCAGAGGAGAGACCATAATTAAAACAAGAAAATATACTAAAACTTTCTTTCCATGTATCCCCTTTCACTACTGCCATTTTCCTGATTGAGACACCCTAGGGTTCCTACGAAATATGGAAATGAGCCCCATTTTTTCCTTTATGTGTCTAACGTAGCCCAAATCATTTTTCTTAATTCACCACCACCTCATGAAATTGCTCTCATTCTGCTTGCATCCCTAGCCACCATTGCAAGAAAATAAGAAGGAACAACACTGAAGCATCACCTGAAGGGAAATGTAATCCTAACAAGAAAAATGCAACAAGAAGGAAATGTAAGTCAAAGAATGTATGCTGGAAAAGATATGTGACCCAAAATGTTTAAGGAAATAAAAGGAGGGCAAAAATATATCATAGATGATTATCCTCGGTGAACTTTAAGCGAACAAGATGTTTCATAAAGCTCCCCCCGGCAACACACAATGCATGTGGCTCTTCTAAGTGCTTCTTGATAGCTCTATCATTTGAATAAGGAGGATTAATGAATAAAGGTCTGACTGGTTTTGACTGATGGTTTCAGAGAGAAGAAACCTGGTGTCTTTAAGCAACAGTTTCCTTGGCTTTACTACATAGTTTACAAATTCTAAAGTAGTAATGGCAATAACCACTGGAACTGCAGGCTACCTCATCTGTGGTTTTAGCAGCTCCAGAAGTTGCAGTTCCTGTTCCAGTTTCACTCTGGAGTGAATCAAATCACATAATTCTTTATCTTCTTCCTGTATTAGTATTATTCATCCATATCTTTGCCTGTGGCTTTATAATACTTCTCACAAGAATGGGAGAATTGTATATTGTCACCCTAATGAAGTTGGACTTGAGGGTCAGTGGAAATGACAGTACAACAACTCCAGATCAAGGTCTAAAGAGGTATCAGATGTTTCCATGTGTGCTCCTGCCATGTGCCATGAGGAGAACTTGTCTTATGTTGCTGCTTGTCCAACAAGAATGTAGAAACATTTCAAGCAGCCCTGAATCCAAACTGCAGCTGGAGCCAAGCTCTCAGCTCCTAGGAAATTTGAACAAGTTTCTCTGTCTTGATCAATCAAATTACAGTCAACTTGATCACAAAAACCAAACCAAACCATGTTTGTTGTTATAAGCTATTGAGATTTGTTTTTGTTTGTTTCACAGAAGTGCAACCTATTAGAAGTTGCTACATTGTAGCATGTGATTATAATAATCTCATTTGACTCCACAACGAACACTATTCTAAGACCTGTATTTTTAGAATGAATATATATGACTATTAAGTTTTGACTTGCATTTCTCTTTCAGGGGTTTTTCTAATACAGTCTAAGTTCTCTTTGATGCAAGTTAATTATTATAGAAATAAGAAAAAAAACCTTTCTTTTGGGGAATAAATATTTTATAGAGTGGAAAAGACGCTGGTTATATATAGAATAATACTTAACATATTCCTTCTACAATACTTGGGGTGATTTTGGTGTAAAATACTGCAAATCTTTTATAATAACTCAACCTTTACTCTATGCCTCGGCCAGGCTAGTCTTTTTCCGATCTTCAAAAGTGTCATGTTAATTTTCCCATCAGGACTTCCAATAAAGTGTTCTCCCTTGAATATCTTCTTCTGCTTCATTCAACCAGATGAAATCTGGTTACCCTTGAAATCTCATTTCAAATACATCCTTGAGTAAGCTTTCCCTAATGCATCCAGATGAAATCAGTTTTCCTTTTATATGCTTTTATATAAGTTTTTATTTTTATATGCTCTTATATAACTTTGTATATGCTCTTACCTAAGTTTTTGTTTTATCTGATTATCTATCTCCTCACTCATCTGTAATTCATCTGTAAAGGTATATCATTTATAGAAATATGAATTTATATTTATATATTTAAATTTATATTTAACATATATTTATATTTAAATAAAACACACACACACACACTCTTGAAAGTAGGAAGGAAGAAAGGGGTTAAAGAAACCAAATCTCAGAACGGTGTTTGGAAGAAGCCTTTCGTTGTGCCTATGAAGAAATATATTTAATCTACAGGTCTAAGAACTTTGAATCCTGTCCTGTTCTTCAATATGAACCAGTTCTTTCTTCTACCACTTACCAGACATTCTTGTCACTTCTTTTACAAACTTAAATAATATATGAATATTAATGAGATTATGGTAGCCTTATTGGCTAGTTAATAACTTACCTAAGTTTTCTTTAAATATATGTTTGTTGAAAAAAGTTCATATATACTTTCTTTTTATACTCTGCAACTTCAAACAATAAATCTTGGGTAGTTTATGTAACAGCAGCCAGCTTACCATGCATATGTCACAATAAAATTCTCAACAAGACAAATATGTGTGATTACATTCACTAAGTAACACTGAAGAGCTCCAAATGGTTTGCTTTGAAAGCCATAACCACTGAAGTAAAATTAGTTTGACTTTTCATTTAGCTTCTAGTTCCTTTTATTCAGTTATTTAACTTCCAATGCTTGGGAGAGAACGAAAAGGGAAGTTTTGCCTTATTCAATCAGGTTCAGAGGGAAGTGATCAGGGAACCCTCAGGTGCTGAACAAAATTGATATCTACCATATCTGTTTGAAAATAGGAACATAAATAAAAAGAGGGTCAAAGTGATATAAACTAATTTTACTTAAAATTGTAAATAACATCAAACGGAAGGAAATAAAATCACAGTTTACTTATTTATCTACCTAGTTCTTGAAAATAGGTTTTTTGGGTTTTTTCGGTAGTTCCCTGGCTGGGAATCGAACCCAGGCTGCAGCATTGAGCGAAAATAGGGTTTCTTATATACAAATAATTGTAAGGATATAAACTACTAAGTGGTTAAAAATATGACAATAAAAATAAAGTAGTTTATTGAGGACTTTCTAGGCACTTCACCGTGTATTCTTTATATATCATATATTTTAATCTTCACAAATCTCTTCCAGTAGAGATTGTTAACCCTGTTTTACCATACAGTAAACTCAGACCCAGGGAACTGAAGTAACTGAAGTTCACACAACTACTAAATGATGGAGTTGAACTGGAGCAGCCTCTGTGATTTCACATACCATCGCGGAGAGATGATTAGCAGATGAAACCAGGAATGAAGCTTTAGGCATAAGCCATACCATAATATCCTGCCTTTCTGCTACAAGTTGGTGACAAATTTGGCTCACATTTTCCGAGAAGGAAGCGTGGGAACTTACATTTACAAATATTTCTTTTGTTGACAGAGTTCCTCCTAAACAAATACGGATTCACTGACTCTGAACATCTGCTTTTAAAATGTTCCAGAAGGGAACCAATAATTGGTAGTTAATTATCTATAAAAATTTTCTGTTTTTAACCTCTAAAAGAACTCACAAGCTTCTCACTGGATCTGGCCTTGCTCTATAATTGAAGCAGTAGTAATAGTACTAATTCATTCTCCTACGCACTTTATTTTTAATGTTTTTTAATCAGTACAACCGCATATTCAGATAGGTGCTCTTCACAAGTAAGAAAGCTGAAGGTCACAGAAGGAAAATACAAATTTGAATATTGGTTTCCCTGACTCTTAACACATACTCTTACTACTATAATACAAATCTAGCCAAAATGCTGAAGGAGCACTGTACATCAATTTTCAATAGTTTGTTTTACATTGATTTATAATTAGCATACACATTTTTATCTTACCTTTTTTGGCTTAATTTATTAGGGATAAAGATGGCATCTAGGTTTACAGTTGTCATTAAATTTAATGTGATTTCTACCATAAAATTTATAATAAATAATAAATTATTAAAGAAATGAGAAAACCTACAAATAAAAGAACATTAATTATACGTTACATTCTGAGTTATTACTACCATTGACACTTCTGCCTAAATATGGGCAATAGCATCTTGTAAGGAGACTAGGGCCAGATGATTAAACTGGGGAAACTTGAAAAAAATCCTCCCTTCCTTCCCTGGACTTGTATTATGTTAGTATTGATGCTCAAGGAAGAAACTTTAAAACTGCATTCCTCCTTTATAGCATTAATTAAAAATTTATGTCAGTTAAAAATATTAAAATGGCACCTACATCAATTTTCTTTATTCTCAATCAAAAATATAGGAATTAATCTGCTTCATTAATTGAAGCATACAAATAAAACTTATTTCTACTGAGTTCTGTGATAAGTAAATGGACTATATGAATTTCTCATGAATGATCTTTGCTTTGAGAATATTAAAATTGAAATATCTGAGGGCTTAATACAAGCAGTAAAATCTTAAAGAAAAAGAGAGGCAAAAGTAAGCAAACAAACAAAAAGAGAATAAAACACAAATGAACAAACCTTAACAGGGTAAACAACCAACAATAACATTAAGGATATCATAACATAAGTCACATCTAAAAAAAAAAACAAAAAACAAAAAAAACAGCTATTAAACTGGCTTCAGACATCATCTCCACAACATTAAATTCTACACTAAAACAAAAATAAAATGAAGTAAATGTTAATGTTATGAAATGAATGTATTATGAACCGATAACTTAAATCTAGCTATCTTTCCCTGCATGAAGGATACAATCTCTCAAATACTCAAAAGGTTAGAAATTATGCCACTTGCTCATTATGCCACTTGCTCATTGCCTATAACAAAATTACCATTAAATACTGTAGTCATCTGACAAGGTATGCATATAAATTAAGAATTAAAGAATGATGAGGACCAGTATACTTTCACATTTTAATCAAGTACGACCTGGTTTAACACTACAATTGCATTACAAGCAAGTGGAAACAAGACACAAGTCAGAAGCTCTCACTATCCTGGATAACTGTGTTACTTGGGACAAAACAATATCTCTTCAATTCTATAAATACACATATACATAAAGATAACATGAAGATAATTATCATTCTTCACTGATGAATTTAAAAATTGCTGAGCAGAGTAACAGCAGTCTGCATTTCTCTCTCCAGCAGGTGAGCTGCTCCTTTACACATGAGAATTTATATTTGTATAGTGTACTCCATTAATGGGAAAATTCTTCATTCTTTATAACAAAAATTAATCCTAAATTTACCCAGAAAATAAAACAATTTGTCTTTGCTAAAGAAAAAAATAACTCTTAGGTAAATACAATGCCCAGAACCTGGTCCTGTTTCCTATTCAAACCCTTTTTCTCTATCTTCCATGCTGAATCAGTAAGGCTTGCCTCCAACTATCTCAGCATCCCTTCCTTGGGCTAATTCCTCAGAAAACGTTCAGTTTTGTCTTAACATTTTCTTCCCTTGTCATGCTCCCTGCTCATGCAATGTCACTGTATGACATTCCCTGTCCTGCACGAATTTCAACTTGTCTATTTTGTTGTACAGTACTGCTGATGGCTTTAGCCATTATTGGTGTTCCATAATTTACCATTTAGCTTACTCTGTGAAAGGCAAATCATATTTTATTATAGCCGTATTTCTTGATTTACATATATTAGTAATATATGATTTTAGGCTTTATATCTCCTTTTAGTGTATTTTAAAAATGAGCTTCAGTGTCATTGAGCTAAAGAGCAAGGGATGAATGACATTTAAATAGTAACACTAAATATGATCTCAACAAGGTGGATTTGTCCACTATTACAAGAGTTTGAAAGTTCAAGCTTGCTGCTCAATACCCAGAAATAATTTGCCCTTAAGCACCTCATATAACAAATATAATAACCTAAACTAAAAGGTATAATACTGGAGTAGACAACAGTTATTCAGTTCATTAATTGACAGTAAGCTATTGAACTGGAACCAAAAAGCAGGAAGTTTTGAGAGCACTACCATTAGCATTGAAAGAGACAATCATGTGAAATTTAAAACATAGTGAACACTTGATATACTCGTAGATCACTGATTATCTTTTATTTATTTCTCATTGTCTAGTTATATGAGAATCCAAATACCCAAATGATAACTATATGTCTTTTCTTATCTGATTACATATTGACCAAGTTTAATATGCATTGACTGTTGTAATTTCAATGTAACTGAAAATATTTATGTTCAACATTTATTGGGATATTTCAATATTTATCAAGTAAGTAGGCTACTTTTTCTTTGGGCTATTTTATCTTCTCTGAATGTCTTTAATTTTCCCTCTGTGAGTATTAATATTTTCTGTGGCCTAGTTTTGTCTTGTTATTACAGACTAACTTGGCCTTAAGCTATACTTTGATAACTTGATTAGAAGAAATCAATAAGCTTTTCTTAACTTACTATAAAAGTCTGTGATTATAGAATTTACCAAATTCCCTTGTTAAATATTTCTTTATTAGTTTAAATGTCAGAAGTCAGTAAATCTTATTTCCTTCATTTTCAATTTTTAGGGAGTTGCCTCACTGTATCACCCAAGAATTGAAAACAGGTTTGTATACAGAATGCTCCTAAACATGTTGAGGTCTGAATCAGTATTTTTTTTAATGATAGCTATGAATTTTTTTTCATGACATACCTATGGCAGTAAATTTAGCAAAATTATTTGATTCACCTATTCACCTTCGATTGATTCAAGTAACTAATTAAGATAGATATGTGCTTTAATTTGTATTATTCAGTCAATCACCATGGGAACTGACACCCAGATTGCACTTTCCCCCACAAATAAGTTTAAAGTGTATACATTATCTCAAATTAGCAAGCTTATGGCATTTCTGAAGAATAAAATGGCAATATAAAAATCACATATAAGACTTAAAAATCCTTTTGAATTTTTATGAAAGCAATTTTGAATGTTTTGTTGATGATTCTACAGACCTAAGTTAATCCAAGCTACTGTTTCTGAACATATACAGAATATACTGTCACTGAAGATATTTGTAGAGTCAGTAAAATTTTAAAACTATACAGTACAATAATAACATTATATAATTCCAATAGTTAACATTTAACAACTTACTATTAATTGTATGAAACAGAAATAAAATATGACACAAAGAACCTTACTGATTTGAAGCCTTGCTATTTCCTGAGCATTTAAATATGTTCAAGTTAAACCCTTCTATGAATCTCAGTATTTTACCTACTAAAATATTAAGGATAAAAGATTAAACAAATAGGTAAAATATTAAGGATAAAAACTTATAAAAGAATACTGTGAGATATTAATACAATTCAGAACTCCTTTCCCACATGAGTATATATATATACAAACTATGCAAACTATAAAAATATATATGCAAATATACCCTAGTATTGTCTAAAATTGAGGGAATATGTCATCTATTGGGGAGCAGGAGACTCAGGCCAGCCCATGCCCTGCTACTGCTGCCTCCTACATGCACTTATGAAAGAAGGGAAAAAAAAATGAGGACAAGGACTATCACTGGGAACATGGTCAAACAGCTCCTACTGGACCCAACTTCCCTAATAACTACTACTATAAACTCCAGACAACCTACAAAAATAAAGCAATGACTCAAGGCAATGGATCATGATCAAATGCAAGTACATTCTATAGCTGAGTTGACACCTGCTAAAAAAGAATGCTACTGTGTGAGTTATGTGATTTCCCCCACAGCTTTCAGTCTGAAGTGAGGCCAACATTTTCAATGTGTGAAATGGCTATAACTTATAGAAAACCTGCAGACTTTCTGACCTGACAAAACCAGAAGACATATTCCAAGGCAACTGTACTTCAAAAACCAGAGGCGAGACTCCTAGAAAGGAGAGAACTACAGAGGAGACAAAAATTCTGAGTACAACCCCTACCCAAATCTCTGGCTGGCTCCTGAACCATACGTGCATGGTATAGCCAGTGGTTCTCAACCTTCCTAATGCCGTGACCCTTTAATACAGTTCATGTTGTGGTGACCTCCAACCATAAAATTATTGGTAGCTGCTCTCTACATGTGTGACTGGTCCGCATAAGTACATGTCCGCATAAATTTGTGTTTTCCAATGGTCTTAGGTGACCCCCGTGAAAGAGTCTATACTATAGACGCTGAGTAGTTTGCAACGAATGCTAAAATAACTAAACTTAGATGTGAAATGTAATAAAATGTTTGAAGATAGCCAAATTAATTGCATATTAAAACAAAACAAAACAAAAAACCCCCACTATTCTTAACCAAATATACAAGAATATAACCAAATGCAAATTATTTATATAAAAATCACATTCACAGTGAGTAGAACATAATCAAAATTAATCATGTAAGAGGAATGAGAAAAAAACGTTATTCATTCTTAGAGAAAAAATTATCGAAAGATTTAAGCCTTGAGATTATCCAGATGTTGGAATCATCATACATACTATAAAGTAGCTATCACCTGTCTATATGTTCAACGTGATAAAGGAGAAACAATCAATGTATAAAAATCAGGAAATTGCAGAAAATATTTAAAAAACCAATATTTGATTAAAATTTCAGAAAAATACAATATATAAATAAAACATTCTTTGGATAAGAAGAATGAAGATGATGGAGGAAAGAATCAGTTATCTTGAGGACAGCTCAATAGAAACAGGATAGTCTGAAGAACACCAAGAAAAATGTTTGGGGGAAAAATGAATAGAGTTTCAGGAACTTGTGGACTATACCAAAAGTATAAAATACATGTAATTTGATTCCAAGAAAAATTGGCAAGAGAGAACAGGGCAAAAACGTTATTTTTTGGTCAAAAACTTCCAAAATGTGTGCAAGACATAATTTTACACAAACAAGAGGCTCAGTAAAATCCAAATAGAAATAATATAAATAAAACTAAATTCCAACAAGTATCAATTAAGATTGAATGGTAAACAGAGATATTTTCACATAAAAGAATAAGAAACTTTGTCACCAGTATTGCACCTACATGGAATGCTAAATGAATTCCTCCAACTGAAAAAAAAAAAGTATCAGAGGAAAAAATATGGACCATCAGGGAGAAATGAAAAACAACATAAATAATAAAAATATTGATAAATATAAAATAATTTTTCTTTAGCTTAACTAAAATATATGCAACTATTTAAAGCAAAAATTATAATAGTATCTTTTGGGTTTATACCATACACAGGATGAGATAATAAATAACATATATAGAATAATGGAGAAGTGGTAAATTGACCCATGCAGTTGCAAGTTTTCTTTATATCATGTGAGGTAGTACAACATTAATGCTATGACTACAAAAATTTAATCCTAGAGCAACTACAAAAATAATTCCAATAGATAATTTAGAATGAAATTTTAATATTAATTCAAATAGTAAGAAAGAGAGCTACAAATAGAGAAGAGGGGAAAGTAGAGGGGATACACAAAAATTATTAATAAAATGGTGACCCTAAATCAAATTATATCAATAATTACATAGAATGGTCATGTATGAAATACTAAAAGGCACGTGTTAACAGATTAATAAAAGTGGGACTTAACTATATGCTATTTATGAGATGAAATTTAAATTTAAAGCTCAGATAGGTTGAGGACAAATGGATAAAAATGGTATATAATACAAATTCTAGCATTAGTCGGCTGGATTAGCTATTTTCATGAGATAAAACAAACATCAAGAAAAGTCTATTGCTAGACATAATGCAGGATACTTAACAAAGATAAAAGGCTCAATTCATTAGGAAGATATAAAAATCATACATATGTAGGACCTTATAACCAAGCTTCAAAATGCATGATGCAAAAACTACAGTATTAAAGAACAAACTAGATAATTCCCTAATCATAGTAGGAGATATTAAAAATCCCCTTGAACTAATAATTGATGAGCAACTAGACATAAAATACAAATGCAGACAACATCAACAACCTCGATAATGGATAATTATACAACGTTACATGATAGTATCAGAACTTTTTATTTTAATATTCATATTATATTCACCAAGATGGACCATAAACTGGACCACAAAAGTTTTAATAGACTTAAAACCATATGGAATCAATTCTCTGATCACAGTGTAATTAGCTATCAATAACCACAACCTACCTACGAACACTGCAAATATTTTCAATTACACAACACACTTCGAAATAACCCGTCAAAGAAAAATTAAAAATCAAGGAAGAAATGATAGAATAGTTTGAACCGAACGATACACAAACTACAGCATACAAAAAATTGGGGAAGGGAACTAAATTAGGAAAATTCTTACCCGTGAATACACATATTTAAATAAAAGGTCTAAAATTAATAACCCAAGGTTATGCATGAGAACACGTTTAAAAATAAAAGCAAAGTAAACTAAAAATTAAGTCCAAATTTAAAAAACTAAGGATAAAAGTAAATATCAACAAAATAAAGGTCAGGCCAACTGTGGAAATTTAACAAAGCAGAAAGCCGTCTTTTTGACTGAAAATTTTAAAAAATAAAAATCTGAGATAGAGCGACAGGGCGGCAGCAGAAAGCGCGGTCCTCCCCCGCCCCGTGGAAAGTCAGTTGAAGGGGCTGCTTACCTGGGGCCGCCTCCTGCAGGCCGCCGAGCAGCACCGCGCGGGAACCTCGCCCGGAGCTCCCGTCTGGGCCCGCGGGGTTCCCCTCAGGTAGTGGGACCCGTCCGACCCGGACTCCATCTCAGGTGCCAAGGAGTCGAGCTGGTGGAGGTTGCTCCCCGCTCGGCAGGGCCTGCTGGTGAGGGCCTCGACGCGGAGGGAGGCGCCTGCGCCCCTCCAGGCGCCGTCCTGCCCTGGTGGGCACGCGGACGGCGGGCTCCGCAGCAGCAGGTGAGAGGGAGGAAACGCGGCCACGGTGTGCACCCGGGCGCGCCTCACACCCCGGGCTCGGGGCGGCTCTCTGGAGAACCGGGGATGACCTGTGTCTTCCCAGGTGTCCTCTCAGGCCTTCCCGTCACTGTGTGTGTGGGAGGGGGGGGGCGGGGGCGCAGGCGGGATCAGGCCTGGCAGGGCCGTCTCGGGACCGCCTGGCGGGTTCTGCAAGCCCAAAGGCAGGCCCACAGCAGGCAGCTGTGTGTGTTCCTGAAGGCTGTCCCCCTCAGTAGCTTTAGCTTGGCTTACTCTTGGCCTCGGTGAAAGGGGCCGTCTACGGACTGGAGGCGGAAGGGCTCTGAGGCCTCGCGGGGGCCTGGGTGGGCAGGATGAGGTGGCAGCCAGGGCCCGGCTGCGAGCTGTGATGCCCGAGGCTCCTAAGAGGCCCCTGCGGACGCTCTGGCTGGCCTGCCTGGACCGGAAGTAGTTACTGGCAGTGTATTTTCACGGTAGCTTCAAGGGAGCGTCAGCCATCTTCTTCGTGCGCTCCTGGTTCGCCGCTGTCTGCTGCAGGGGCCTTGTGGGCTGCTTTGTTCTGCGGCGCTGTTGAAGTTACTCGGAGATGGGTTTTCATGATGATGGTGAGCTCGGGAATGTACCAGAAGCCTTTGTCTCCATCCCGGCAGGACTTGCGCTTAATCTTCTCCAGGTTCCCTAGTTAAGGTCCAGGCCCTTCAGTGGCTGCACCTGCTCCCGTAGGTGCTGGAAGAGCGTAGTCACGTTTTTGCCAGTACTGGTGGTTAAGTAACCAATCTTCTCTACTTCTCTAGCTCAAACTCTCTCTCTCTCTCTCTCTCTCTCTCTCTCTCTCTCTCTCTCTCTCTCTGTATATATATATATATTTTTTTTCCACAAATAGGAAAGAAATTAATTATCGAAAAACATTCTCACAGAGTAAACGTCATGATCAGATGTTTTCACTGAAAATTCTGACACTGAGTCCCTACAGTGTTTCAGATAAAGCAAAGGAGGATGAAACTCTCTCTCAGATACCTGTTGAGACCAGCTAATCCTGAAGAGTTGTCCTGACAGTGAAATTAGAAAAAAATGCAGAAAATACCCATCATAAACAAGGCACAGAAATCTTTTACGGTATTATCAAAGTCAAATGCAACAATACAATATGATGGAAATATATTACAAACAAACATTTAATCCCAGGAATGGAAACATGTTTTAACTTGCTTAAATTAATCAATAAGTATAATTCATCATATTAACAGAATACATCTAGGAAAACATAAAGCTAATAACATATTTAATGCTTTTCCTCTAAGATTAGGAACAACACAATAATGCCTGCTCTCACAATTATTTAACATTGTATTCAAGTGTTTTTACATGATTCATCTGTATAAAAACATGCAATTTTATTTTTTGTCTAGGTTCACATATCTACCACTATAATCAAGATGTAAAACCATCCCACAATCGTCTTTTATTGATATCTAAAATGATTTGATTATGGTCAGATAACACATTCTGTATGATTTCAGTTATTTTCAATGTGTTGAAGTTTGTTTTATAGTCTAGAATATGGTCTGTCTTGTTGAATATTCCAAGGGCACTTGAAAAAAAGTGTGCATTGTTGTTAACTGAAACATTCTGTATATTCTTTTGGTTGATGACATTCTTTAGATATTTTTTATGTCTTTTCTGAATTTCTTTCTAAGAGTTCTTTCAACTTTTGAGGGGATAGGTGGGTCGAAGTCCCCAACTATAATTTCAGATTTACCTATTTCTCCTTTTAGTGCTGTCAGTACTTGTTTTATATAGTTTGAGTCTCTTTTTTTTTTTCGTGTGCACATATTTAGAATTGTTGTCTTCCTTGTCTTTAGGTCTTTTATCACTGTATTTGAACAGAGGAGGCAATGTTTCCAAGGCAGTTTAATTTTTAAAACCTTTGCGATGTTATTTTGGTCTGCTTGATTTTATCTGGTATTGCTTGAGCTCCTACTGGTCTCTGTTGATGTTGCCTAAATGGGCAAAGCACATTTTACCGGGTCAGCCAAGAGTGTCTGTCTTCTTCAGGGGAAGACATGTTCTAGGATCATTTTATCAGAGTCATCTGGTTGCCTTGATATCTATTCCCAGATGGAAGAGAAAAGTCTCAGTCTGTGAAAAGTAATAGACTTCCAAGACTAAGGCAATTGCTGTGACTGCATTCCTTCTTCTTAATCTGCCCTTATCTCTGGGCAGGCGAGAAGAATTTCATTCACGCTTTTGAGGTATGAGGCTTCCCAAACTGGGAAACCAGTTGTACCTGAATCTCTCCTGCACGTTCCGCTCTCCCAAGTTTTTATCTCTTAACAGAAAATAGGTGTCTTGGCCTGAGTGGTATAGAGAATGCTTCCCCTGGGCACTTATTTTTTGGGCTCCTGATTAATACCCCTTGCCAGTGGTATCCAGCCTGCCTGACATTGCCACAGGGACTCCTCTTTGGTCATGGGGAGGTTAAGCTTGCCTGGGATGCCTTCTGTTGCTAGACTGGGGTTGGAAAACATTTCATCTGTATGACTTTCTTTTATTAATTGGAAGGATACAAGACACCCTACCACTATGCTACTCTTCTCTTCCCATGGTGATAAACCAACTCTTGACCTTCCTCCTACTACCTACAGAACTCTCCTTTCCTTTGTCTCTTCTTCCATTACTAGGGTTTAGAGTTGTGCTTAGTGGGAACAAAGGTAACAAAAATGGGTGTATACCGTCTTGCCCAGCTTGAAAGTCTTTCAAATTTATAAAAAGAAGAAAAAGTTAAACTAGTATTATTTAGTTTCAAGTCTTACAATAAAACTACAGTAATCAAGAGAATGTAGTCTTAGCAAAAGAACAGACACTAGATCAAGCGAACAGCATAGAAAACTTAGAAATAGTCATCATATATTGTTATTAATAATTGATTTTCCCTAAAGCTTCCAAGGCAATTAAGTGAGGAAAACAAAGATTTGTAAAGAATTAGTGCCTGAAGCACAGGAGCACAGGATATCCTTATGAATAAAAATGGACCTCAAACTTTACCTCATACTATAAACAAAATAAACATGAAATGAGTCATGGATCTAAATATGAAATTATAAAATTTCTATAAAAATGATTTGGCATTGTCAAATATTTCTTAGATAGTAATATGAAGCAAGAACCATAAAATAAAATTAATGAATGATGAATTAGAATTGATCATAGTTAGAAACATTTGATCCTTGAAGAATACGATAAAGAAAATAAAAAGCAAAGAACAAATTGGGATAAAGTATTCTTAATAAATCTGACAAAGAACTTGTATCAATAATATATAAAAACCTCTTACAACTCAATATAGTCAACTCTTGGCTTCTGCAAGTTACACGTCTGTGGATTCAACCTACCACATATAAAAAATATTGAAAAAGATGTTACATTGTTGTTGACAAATGCTATGTATGACAGGTGTCTGATGATTGTATCTATACTGAACAGGTATAATTTTTTTTCTTGTCATTATTTCCTAAATAATACAATATAATAATTATTACATAGTGTTTACAGTATATTATGTATTACAAGTAATCTAGAGATGATATGAAATATACAGGAGGATGTGTGTAGTTTATATGTAAATACTAAGCCACTTTATATAAAGGACTTGACTATCTTTGGATTTCGGTATCCACTGCTGCTCCTGGAACCACTCTCCCATGGATACTGAGGTACAACTGTGGAAAGAAAAGACTCAACCTAATGCAAAAAATAGAGAAATGATTTGAACAGATGATTAACAAAACAGCACATACAAATGTCTAATAAGCATACAAAGTCTAACAATTAATTTCATAAATTTATTCTAGAAAAAGTGCTACATACCTCACTGCTGAATATCATGGTCACTTTAGAAGTACTCCCCTTGAGAAAATACACACCAACACCAGCACCTAGTCCATCCTTCAAAGCAGTTTTGGAACTCTTTTTCTGGAATGGCCATCAGAGCCGTCATGGTCCCCCAAATATGACAATTAAGTTCATAAACTTGCCACCGTGCACTTAAGTTGGCAGCGCTGTACAAACAACTCAGTAAGGTGTCATGACACCTTGCTCTCTCCCTCCTCTCCCATTCGACCCCCTTTCTCTGACCTTCAGGTGTTTTCTTGCAATGCATGGATCTCTCAGCTGAGGCTTTGCCACTCAGGGTTCCCCCACTGGATCCCAGTTGTTAATTGTATTTTCAGGAGAGGTTTCAAGGAACTCGTTTCATGCTTTCCTCTTAGGTCTCCTCTAAGTTTTATTTAACCTAGATATAGTAGTTTAATAGAGAACTATGAACTACATTCATATATAAAAAATAAAGTAACTTATAAAATCTATGTAAAAAACTGCAATAATTGCTGAAAAATTCGACTTTTTCTACTTTATAATTTGTAAATTCCTAAGTCTGTAGTAATAATCCCTTAATAGATAATGGTTCAGAGCACAGAATCCAGGTCCAGATTACTGGACCTGAATACTGGATTTACCACTTTCATGCCCTGTGACTCAAGGCCAAAAACTGAACCTTTCTGGCAGAGTTTCATTACCTGCAAAATAGTCAATACCTAACAGTAGTACTGTTTAATAGTACTGTTTCTAGAACTAAATAAGTTAATTATATAAATTATTCAGAAAAGTGCTACTTATTAAGTGACGTATAAATATTTGAAATTATTATCTTTTATAGTATTTTAAAAGTCCCTTTTGCATTGAAATAAGACTGAGAAGAATGTGGTACTGATATACTGACTGTATAAATCATGAAGTTTAGTGAAGTAATTTATTCAAAATTAGAATTTAAATTCAATTCCTGGACGTGTGTTATTCATAATATACTGTTTCTACTTGGCAGCATTTGATGATGCTCTAAGAGAATACCAGATATTTTATACTAGGATTCTCACAGCTAGATTTTCTTTATATTAATCACTCTGCTGAATGACAGCAATTTAAGAGGGATAAACAATCTGCTTTATATTAAAAACTATCAATCTGCTGCTCTCACAGAGAAAAGACAATCGCCTGATATAAAACTCTAGGTGTGCAATATTTCTCCTTCATAATTCATGGCAAATTTCCTTTTTATTTGGTCATCGAGAATTACAGAAGAAAAGTCTGAGCCTCGCTTTTGTTTATAAAACTTTGCAGCCCAGGTTCTGAAAGGATATTTTCTTTAAATTTCTACTTAGAATTGTCCACATGTATAAAGTATGATTTTGTTCCACCTTTTTCCTGTGGTGTGATAAATTTACTGCCTTTTTAAAAAATTTTCTGTGTCTTCAGTAATAATTTGAAGCAAATACAATAGAGGCTGACTAGTGATTACAAGCTAGTTGCCCCTTTAAATTAAAAGGTTTTCATTTATATTAATATGTTTCATTACTATGAATTCACAAATGTTCAATGTGAACAATTTTAATAAATACAGCAATATTTAAATCAGGAAATAGAAATTCCATTTTATAACAAATCACATCATAATCCATTTGTAATATGTAATGAAAGCCAGCTTTATTTAGCAGAAGTAGCATCAAACAGAAAATAGAGTATAATTTTAATCTTTTCTCATTGAGAATTATTATAACTGTCTCACATATGACCAAAAATAAAGGTTTGGTCCAGTTCAGACCAATTCTTATTCTGTGTTCTTTGAATCAACATACTTCATAGGTCCCACTGTGACTAACATCTAATTTAGACCTCATAGATATGAATTGCAATGGCTTGTCCTCATGTTTGAGGTTTTACATCAAGCTCTATGCTTGCAGTTGCTCAAATCTAAGACTTTTTTTTTTTATGGCAATATAACTGACATATAACAGTATCTGAGTTTCAGTGGTATAATGTGATTCTATATTTACAGTAGTACCTCAGTCCTCATCATTAATTGGTTCCAGGAGGCCCAACAAGCCAAAAACAACGAGTTTCAAAGCCGTTGAGTACAAAGGTATGACTGTATATATTTCGTAAAGGATTAGCTCAGTAAGTCCAGCCAACATCTATCACCATACATAGTTTCAATTTTTTTTTGTTCTGATGAGAACTTATAAGATCTCTCTTAAAAACTTTCAAATATGCAGTGCAATATTGTTAACTATAGTCACCATGCTTTATATTATATACACATGACTTATTTATTTTATAACTGGAAGTTTATACCCTTTGACCCCCTTTACCAATTTTACCCATCCTCCTACCTGCCTCTGGCAACCACCAAGCTATTCTCTGTAACTATGACTTTGTTTTGCTTTAACTGCACATGTAAGTGAGATTATACAGTTTTTGTCTTTCTCTGACTTCTTTCATTTAGCATAATACCATCGAGCCCTACTCATGTTGTTTCAAATGGCATGATTCCCTTCTTTTTTATGGCTGAGTACTATTTCATTGTATCCATATACCATTTCTTTATCCATTTATCCACTGATGGACACTCAGGTTGTTTCCTTATTTTGGCTATTATAAATAATGTTGCAGTTAACATAGAGGTGGTAGATATTTTTCAAATTAATGTTTTGGATTTCTTTGAATAAACACCTGGAAGTGCTTGGTCATATGGTAATTCTATTTTTAATTTTTTGAGGAACCTCTGCACTGTTTCCGTGGTTGCTGTACCAATATACAATCCCACCAGCAGTGTACAAGGGTTCCCTTTTCTTTGCATCCTCACCAACACTGTTGGTTGCTTTATTGATAATAACCATTCTGACAGGTGTAAGATGATATCTCATTGTGGTTTTTATTTGTATTTAACTGATAATTAATTATGTTGAGTATCTTCTCATGTGCCTGTTGCTATATGCATTTCTTCTTTGGAAAAATATCTGTTCAAATCCTCTGCCCCTCTTTTAATCAGATTATTGAGTTGTATGAGGACATTATATATGTTGGATATTAATCCCTTATCATATATATGACTTGCAAATATCTTCTCCCATTCAGTAGGATGCCTTTTCACCTTGTTGATAGTTTTCTTAGCTGTGCAGGAGCTTTTTTTAGCTTGATGTACTTCCATTTATTTATTTTTGCTTTGTTGCCATTGCCTTTGGAGTCAGACCCAAAAAATCATCACCAAGATTGATTTCAAGGAGTTGACCAAACATGTTGTTTACTAGGAGTTCTATGGTTTCAGGTCTTACATCCAAGTCTTTAATCCATTTTGAATTAAGTTTTGCCTGTGGTGTAAGACAGTGGTCCAGTTTTATTCCTTTACGTAAAGCTCTCCAGTTTTGTCAGCACCATTTATTGAAGAGACTGTCCTTTCTCCATTGCATATTCTTGCCTCCTTTGTCATAAATTCATGAACCACATAAATGCATGGCTTTATTTCTGAGCTCTCTATTCTGTTACAGTGATCTATGTGTCTGTTTTTATGCCAGTACCATACTGTTGTGATTACTATAGCTTTATAATATAGTTTGAAATCAGGGCATGTGATACCTTCAACTTTGTTTTTCTCTCTCAAGTTTGCTTTGGCTATTTGGGATCTTTCGTAGTTTCATAGAAAGTTTTGGATCATTTGTTCTAATAATGTGAAAACTGCCTTTGGAATTTTGATAAGGATTGTGTTGAATCTGTAAATTGTTTTGATTACTGATTCAATCTCCTTACTAGTAGTTGGTATAGTCTGATTTTCTGTTTCTTCATGATTCAGTCTTAGAAGAGTATATGTTTCTAGAAATTTATACATTTCTTCTGAGTTGTCCAATTCATTGGCATATAATTGCTCACAGTAGTTCCTATGACCTTGTGTGGGGGTTTTGTTGTTGTTGTTGTTGTTTTTGATATCAGTTGTAACTTTTCCTCTTTCATTTCTGATTTTATTTATTGGAGCCCTATCTCTTTTATTCTTAGTGAGTCTAGCTCAAGTTCTGTCAATTTTTATCTTCTCAAAGAACCAACTTTTAGTTTCTTGAATCCTTTCTAGTATCTTTTTGTCTTCATTTATTTACACTCTCATCTTTCTTATTTCCTTCCTTCTAACTTTGGGCTTTATTTGTTCATCTTGTTTTGTAAGATGTAAAAATTGATTATTTGTTATTTTTCTGGTTTCAGAGTATAGGTCTGTATCAGTATAAACTTTCCTCTTAAAACATCTTTTCTGCATCCCATAGATTTTGGTATGTTTTTTTCATTTTTGTTTGTCTCAAGGTATGTTTTTTTTTAATTTCTCATTTGACTTCTACCTTGACCCGTTGGTTGTTCTGTAGCATTTTTTGTAATCTCCATGCATTTGTGATTATTCCTATTTTCTTCTTATATTTATAATTTTATAACATTGTCGGAAATAATGCTTGATATGATTTCATTCTCCTTAAATTTACTGATGCTATTTTATGGCCTATTAGATGATGTAGACTAGAGAATGTTTCATGTATACTTGGGAAGAATGTGCATTCTGTTGTTTTATGGATGGGATATTCTCTATATACTTATTAACTTTTTCTGGTCTAATATATTATTTAAAGCTGATGTTTCCTCCTTGATTTTTTTCTGTCCAAATGATCCATTCATTGATACAAGGTTAGACAATTGATTTTGTGAACTCATCCTAGAAAAAGTGCTACATAGCTCATTGCTGAATATCACTATGGTCAACTAGTCATCTTTTTAGAATATTTTCCTTCTAGTCATATTGTTTTATTTTTTGCATAGCTTTTAATAATTTATCTATTATTCAGCATCCAACTTAACTTACAAAATATAAATTCTATACAATCGTATTCATATACTTATTCACATTATCTTTTCCGCTTACAACTTACAATCAGCCCTTGGCATGTGATAGTTGCCTAATAAACTTCTGTTAAATTAAATATTAAATGTCATTATATATTTTTCTGACACATTATTTCATTTCAGGTATAACACTTTACTGAATGAGTTGAATATATGGCTGTGGTTAGAAAGAGGAAACAATATTTGTCTTACCTTTTTATTTTCTATAATACCTGCATCTAGGCAATGGAATGAGCTTGATATATACTTAATCAGAAGATTATTTAAATAGTAACATATTAATAATAACATATTAAATATGTTAATGTGAAAATGTTAAAATTCAAAATTAAAATATTATAAACAGTGTGATACTAAACATAAAGTTTTAATTTCAAATATAATCTGATTATCACTTGGTTGTGAGGAGTTGTTTTATTCCAGTGTGCATTGCACATTATCACCAGTTTCCTCTAGTAATAAAATAGCATTTTTACTCTCTGTCCACTTTGGTGTCTTGCTAAGATCAGCATTCTCTTTGCCAGCTGTGTTCTAAAATAATATGATACAGGGAACATTTTATTTAAATACCTTTGATAGAAATGATCACTTAGTACCTATTTCATTGTACACTATATATTATAGTTATAGAGGTATCACATCAAACCCCCTTCTCTGACACATGAAAACTTTCAATTGGCTCTTCCAAAATGTTTGTGAACTTTCCCTTTTTTTTTGTTGAAGTAACTTATTTCCTGCTTTGCCCTAGCCTTTATGCAAATGATCTTGAAGGTCTATTATAAGGGCAGCCAGACCTGTTAGGGAAGTCTGAATCCTAACAACAAACATAAAGCCATGTCTCTCATCCTCTTCTCCCTCCAGATCTTCTCCCTGACATGCCCCAACATAAGAAAAATGACCAAGAGTTGGTATTCAATAAAATTCAATGAAATTGTCATCCAGACATAAAACATGAAATCCAGATGTTAGTCAGAAACTAAGCATTTGCTATATTCTGGTTAAAATGAATTTCTTATTTATCTTGATTAATTTCAAGGTTTGTGGTTAATTAGAGAAAATACATTAATAATTAAGTGCTTTTTTTGAAAAACTTAGAATAACATAAGATTTTGAGAGGAATAAACTTAATTTGTTTAAGCACATCTGGAAATGCTTAGGAAATTTTAAGGACTACGTAGATGCAATGAATTATTTTATATATTGATACATGATATTTTTGGCACAGAATTCAGACCAGAAAAGCTCTAGAAAGCATATTTGGGGACAATAGAAGTCTACATTAAAAGAAGAGATTATAGGCATAAAATTCGGTCTTGAAAATTAGATCATGAATTAATGCTGATGCTCTACAAAAAATGAAGAAGAAAGGGGAATTTGGGGGGAAAAAATCAAAGAACCTAATACATTTTACTTTTAGGGGGAAAAAAGAGTTTTTTACAGTCTCTAGACCAGCGATATCCAACCTTTTGGCTACCCTGGGCCACGTTGGAGAAAGAATTGTCTTGGGCCACACATAAAATACACTAAGGATAGCTGATGAGCTAAAAAAAAATGTTGGTGCATAATTTTCAAAATGTTTTAAGAAAGTTTACGAATTTGTGTTGGGCCACATTCAAAGCTGTTCTGGCCACATGTGGCCCATGAGTCACAGACTGGACAAGGTTGCATATAGGCCAGTGGTTCCTAACCTTTTTCCACTTGTGTACCCCTTTTAAACCTATTTCTATAAACTATCCCCTTGTTTTTAAAAGATCTGATAATTTTGTTTGGTGACTATCTTAATGTAAAATAGTGGAATTGAGCTAATAATTTAAGAAAGACAAATTACTACACTAAAAGTAAAAACCACAGATTTAATTTTACAGTATTTGTAACAGTTAAATTTTGATAATGCTGATTAGTAAATAGCAAGAGGTATTTGAGTATCTTCTCACTGAGCTGTTCATATTCCTCACTGACAGCTACCCAGAAGGTAATAAGATACTTACTTTTAAAATCAGAATTTAAAGAATTGGTTGAAAGTTCAATTAACTGCTCTTTTTCATTGCAATCTAGTTGTTTTTCCACCTTGAAGGAAGTACTTGTAAAAGGACACTTTAAGAACTTCCAAGTGACTTAGAAAAAGTAAATTCTTTTCATCCAGGTCGATGAAAGTGTAAATGTTGCTGATTTATCTATTTTGCTCATCATTGCAAGGTACTTGGAAGGAAATGAGATTGAGGAAAACTTGTTGCTTTGTTACCCATTGACAGAGCATACCACAGGCAAAGATATTTTTAATGCAATCGATGGTTATTTCATTGAAAAGGACATTAGTTGGTTGAATATTTGTGATGTATATCCTGATGAAGGCAAGCCTATGTCACATGGTTTTATAGGCCTACTCGGCCAAATTAAAGAAGTAGATCCCATGTACCATGGAGTCACTGCTGCATTCATAGACAAAATCTTACATCCAACTCTCTTCCTAGTGAACTGAAAGATGTTCTTGATAAGGCTGTAAAAGTTGTTCCACAAAACTCTAGATTATTTAAAGCAGTGTGTGAAGAAATGAACAGCATTTATAGTCCATTACTTTTGCATATGGAGGTAAGGTGGCTATCTCATGGCAAAGTATTTACACAGATGTTTGAACTTAGACATGAAGTCCAGGCATTTTTTGAAGACCATCATTTCCCTCTTGCTCAAAGTTTCAGGACAGTGATCGACTTCAACGTGTTATATATTTATCAGATATTTTTCTAGAAATAAACAAACTGAACTTGGGACTTCAAAACAGTTCAATCACTATATTCAAAGTAACCAACAAAATTGAGTTAATGACTAAAATCTAGACTTTTTTAGTCTAGGAAAGGGTGTATTGAAAGAGGTCAGCCTGAAGTTTTTGAAACTCTGCACAACTTCTTATCTGAGAATGATTTGCACCTATCCAAAAACATAAAAGAAAATATTGTAAGTCACTTAAAAGGTCTTCAAGTGTGCTTTTATAAGTACTTCCCTCAACATGGAAAAGAAAAAAAGGGATTGCAGATCTCTTCAATGAAGAATTCTTCAAAGAAGCTATTTACTAATGCTGAGTAGTGGAAAGAGCTTTTTCTTCTTACACCTTCATTAAAAAAAAAAAAAATACCGCAACAAGCTTAATGCAAGTCCGGATATTAGACTGTATCTTGCATCTTTTGAGCCTGATTTGAAGAAACTTAAGTGCATCAAAGCAAGCCCAATGATCTCACTAATGATGTTTCATTCAGTTAGTGATATGCATTGCAATTATTACAGACTTTTCAGATAATACAAATAAATATTATTATTAATAATAAAGTAAAAGTTTGTTAAATATGTGATCATAATTAGCAATATTTAACTGTGTTACAAATATTGTAAGATTAAATCTGTGGTTTGTATTTTTAGTGTAGTAATTTTTCTTTCCTGACTTTTTACCTCATTTCCACCATTTTACATTGGTAGGCACTGAAGAAAAGTGTCAGTATTTAAAAATAAGGAGTACAGTTTATAGAAATAGGTTTAGAAAGGGTACACAAGTGGAAAAAAGGTTGAGAACCACTGGTGCTAGTCCATTAAACATGGAACTAGTTTGGGGTATAATCATAAAATTTAAAAAGGGTAAGAATGAGAAAAGCCTAGAAGAGAACCTAAGCGTGTTATAGGAATAGTCTCAAGCTAGTCTTAATTGTTTTACCAATGAGGTTCTCTGTGTTACTTATTTGAAAAATAGTAAAGATTTATCCAGACTACAGCAAATAATATGACAAAGTCTGTCATTATACCCATGTCTAAAAGGTGGAAATTTATCATCTGTATCCAGGAAATTTTGGGATATTGGCAGACCAGATTATTTATTACATGTCCCCAAATGAGTAACAGTTCCAGATCCACAAAACCCATTTACTGCTCACTCTCCACTTTCTTCTCTTGGCTTTTCTGTGATTAGGCCTCCTCTCATTAGGTATAAGACAAGGCTGTGAAGACCTCACCCTTTCTTCAAAGAGTTTCTATGTTCCCATTTATTCAGCCCCAGAATTAATCAAAAAACGTATAGAGAAAGCTGTCCATGTTTCCTATACCCTTCAAGTGTTGAAATTATTACTTCATTACTTCCTGACCACCAAAAAAATTTGCTATTTTCTGTTTTCCACGACAGCCAAGCTAAATCAATAGCTTGCAAGAAGAGTCAGTAAATTTCTCTCAAGAAAAAAGAGGTTGGAAATCAAGAGTCTGTTTCTAATAGCTGCTTTTTACTGTGGATATTGGTATTTATTCTTAATAATGGGAATATAAAATATGCAAATACATGTTTCTATGATTAAATTATATATTTAACTATTTTTAGCAAAACATCATTTATCATATTAAATTAATAGCTTTATTTTGAATAGTTTCATGCAGCATAACTGCATTTATTTAAAAGATAATACAGAATAAATATTTATATAAATACGATAAACAGAAACATCAAAAAAATATTTATATATATTTCCAGAAGATAGTACTAGTTTTATTTATTCCTTAGTTTTGTTATTTCATATTTGAAATACTTATATTACCTTATTTTTATTGTTCTTTTGTTTTCCTTAGTAGATAATCCATATACAGTTGACCCTTCAACAGTACAGGTTTGACTTGCATAGGTCTACTTATATATACATGGATTTTTTTAATAAATAAATAAATAAATAAATGTGAATTCAACCAACCATGGCTCAAAAACAGTATTTTCAATCTGCAATTGGGAATTTGCAGATTTAGTCCACATAGAGCAAGACTGCTCTACACCATTTTATCTAAGGGACTTGAGCATGCTCAGATTTGGGTATCTTGGAACCAGTTCCTCTCAGATACCAAATTTAATTATTTATTAGTTTTGCTTCAGGGGAAAAAAAAAGTTCTATATTTTCCTGGGGCAATATTTTTTCCTGTAATATACTCGTAGATGAAGAGATAGAAATTCAGAGAGATTAAATTATTTGTCCAACATATGACAGCTGGTGTGTAGTTCGGAAGAATTCTGGACTCAGCTACTTGCAGACAGTGCAAATCACTGTTTGAAATGTAGTATCCATTAATTTGGAGTAAATTTTAAGTAGGCCAGTCTTAACCACTGAAATGTCACTTTTTTCTTTTAGAGTTTGTGTTCTATTTTCTAAACCACTCTTTTAAATAGTGTAAAGTACCACTACAAGCGATTATTTTATTAATTTGCTAAGTAAAATCACTTCATAGTTGGATAATTTTTTAAGCTACCATGTATTCCAAATTGGTGATTCTGCTTTCTAAAATTTATCTTGTTCCTTTTTCAACATATGTGAATGATTATAATAATAGATTTGTTATTTGTTAGCAAAAATAGCAAAGTTGGAAATGCTGCTTCATCTTCTCTTTTAGCCTACCTAATTCCCCCTCATTACTCAGGCATAAAGTTAAACAAGACTACCTTGGTACCACTGTCCATATGAGGAGAAATCCCTTATTATATTTATAGCTATTTACTAAAAGTATTTCTAACTAGTTGCTTAATGCTTTTCATCTCCAGTGGGCTGTAAGTTCTGTGACACCGGAGACTATATATCCGCTTGCTTTGTTTTCTGCCCCATCTCAAGTGACTCATTCACTTTCTGATATTTAAAAATGTTTTTGAAAAACGGTTGACTCACTAAATCAAGATTATTATTTCTAACAGATGTCTCATGACATTCAAATCATTTTATCTAAATACCTGCATCTGTAATACTCTTGAGATTTTACATATAAAACCAAACTGTAATATCTTTCTATATTTTATTGCCAGGAACTAGTAGTAGATAACTGAATGAATGCAAATTTTCACCTAATTTTACCCAGCCATACAGCATATATATGTTGCAAAAGCACTCTACTCTCAAGCTTTTCTTCCTCTTTCTTCAAAACTGAAATCAATACACAATGATAAAATAGACATCATAAACATGGTAAATTGCTAAATGGCTTAAGTACTATAGTACATAGAGTAATTCATCTCTTGATTTATTTAATCACTACTGCCCATTTGTAGATATAGATATAGGTATATATTTCTTTTCTGAATGCATTTTTCTCTCAAGTATTTGGTGTGCTACTGGCTGATGTAATTTCAAAACTCTTTACTTACTGATAAAAAAATAAAAATCACTTCTTTAATCACATTACCAAATCAAAAACCAGACATACTTTTTTCCTCTAATATGGCAGACAACAAAATTGTTAAAAAAAAAAAAATATTTTAATTATACACTTTGAGGAGAGACAAAACACAGAGTCAATTTTATTGGTGTGTGGAAAATGTTATTTCAGTGTTTTACTGCTTTTATATGCTATTTATTATGTGTCATCATGAATGATTCAAAAGTTTTCTGCAAATACCTCTTCATAGAATGTACTATTCAATCGTACCTTCCCATGGAAGGTAATGAAGTGTTTTATGCAATAATTATTCACTTATTTATTCATTCATGTAACAAATCTATATTGGTTTCTCATTATGTAATAGGTACAAGGCCATGTGCTGCATATACAGAGGTGTAAGGACAGTCCCAAACTTAAGTAGCTTATGGTCTCAGGCAGGCAGGGATAGGTATGTAACTTGCAGGGCTCAGGGCAAAACAAAAATGCTGGGACCCTTGTTCAAAAAACAGGAAAGAGATGTCATTAAATGTAATAAAATATGAAATGTTTTCATTTTTGCAATGTTTTGCTTAGCCTGTGAATTTTATTTTAATTTGCTATTTACTGTAGTCATATAAATAATTATACAGCACTATTTTCACTGTCTCATGCACCTTACGTCCGATGGGTAGCCTACATGCATAAGATTGCAGTCTCTAATGAGGCAATGTTTGGTTTCTGGACCTGGGATTGCAGGTTCCCCTCTGAATGTGCAGTGATGTACCAACCCAGGGGTAGAGATGACCACTGTTCCCCACACTGAGGTGCCCTAGAGCATGTATCTGATCCTGTTATGCCTGCACCCAGATCCTCCTGCAGCACAGGATTGCTGTGGTCACTGGGAGAAGGAACAGGAGATGAAACAGGGCCTAATGCACCATGTAGCAAAGGAGGGGAAAGCTGAGAACCCCTTCAGGGAGGTGGGAGGCAAAAGGAGGCGAGGTACCTGTGATCTGAAGTTAAGGTTCTAAGCCCCCTCCCCATCTCTCTCTCTCTCTCTCTCTCTCTCTCTCTCTCTCTCTCTCACACACACACACACACACACACACACACACACACACTCACACACACACACCCTTCATTGTCCTATGGGACTTTACTTACAAAACACAGGGTCAAGATAAAATTATTAAACATTTCAAAACAATGACTGCAGATTATTGAAACTCAAGTGTTGAGGACTTCTGAGAGGTGGGTACTATGCGACTTCACTAATCATGTGCCTATGAGCTGTCCCAGCAAACAGGAGAGGATAAATAAATATTAGTAATTAAGAAGCATGGTGAAGCTTCAATGACAGAGCCGTATGGAGACCAAAAAGAGGAACACCTTTTTCAATAAGGGTATGCCTTTGTGTGTGTTTATGTAAGTGGGCAATCAGGAAAAATTTCTTAAGTGTGACTTCTGAGCTGAATCTTAAAAATGAATAGGCATGGGCAGGCTAAAGAGGCAAGAGAAGTATTCCAAGTGGAAAAATTAGCAAAGACACAAATTCAATAAAGTTTATGTGTTTTCATCCTGAAACAGTTCAGTGTTTCTGGAGGCTAGAAATTAAAGCAGGGAGATACAGAAAATGAGGACATAGAAGAAGGTAGGTGAGTGCTGAGCCTTGTGAGTCTTACTAATGAGCTTAGATATAATTGTGTAGATAATTGGAAGTCTCTAAAGATTACTAAATATGTGAGTATCATGGCCCAAAATGATGACTTGCATTTCATCTGATGCCAGCCTGATGGAAGAATACAAACTAGGACCAGATAGTCCTTTCCCATATTATTGGAATACAAAATCAGTCTGAACAGAACTGGGGTGGGGTGGGGGAATAATTTAGAATCATATCTTAAATAAGTAAGACATCAGTGATGTAACCTGAATAAAATTAGCCTGAATAAAATTGATTTAGTTTAAGGATGAAGAGAAAGAGAGGGAGAGAGGTGGGAGGGAGAGAGAGATGGGGAGAGTAAGAGGTGGGGGGAGAGAATGAATGTGTGTGTGTATTGCCAATTTGTCCAAGTTTGAAATTGACTCTTAAGGTCTAAATGAATTCAAATCTATATATTCCATTTATACATTCAAATTTATTCAGATAGAAAATCTGAGGTGTTTCTTATCTAATCCATATTTTTGTGTTTGTATGCTTGATAACATCATGGTTGCTACTTAACACTTGTAACAAGCATTCCAGGTGATTCTGATACAGGCCTGTGAACCATATTTGAGCGAGCCGGCTCTATCATGTGGTGTGGTGGGACTGTTTAAGACTGCTTGAAAGAAGATTTGTCCTAAATATGGTTGGAGAATGTTGTTACTTTATCTGTACTTGGTCTTTCTTTTTAGGTTTGTCTTTTTATTCCACCATCCAAATACTAAGAGCCCATGCAAATGAAATGATAATAATAGAAACTATTATTGAATGTTTATTCTGTGCACCATGGTAGACACTTCTCAATCTATATTTCCTTAAGCCTTCACATCAAATCCTTAAGTTATGTAGAGCAAACAAATTTAGAATATGTAGTAACAAGTTCAAGGACGTAGAGCCAGGAAGTGCCTAAGATGGGATTTTAACACAGACCTCTGACTTCAGGATACTTGCCCTTAAACTCACTTACAGCCTCAAGAGTAGAAGGATGCAGTGTTTAGCCTACTTTTGTCAAGATGGATCTTAAAATTAAGTATTGTGCTCATATATGGTTCAGCCCAGTATATCAAGTTTATGACTTTCCAAAAACCTAGAAATAAAATGACACTTTACCCTGAGTCTCTCTTCCACGTGTTTCTACAAGAACCTGGGTAGATGGATAAACTGGCTGGAATTTGATGACTCAGAGTCACAGAAATTTTGCTCTGTGACTTTATAGCCATGAAAATTTCACTGACAAAATGATTTCCTCATTTATGAAATACGGTGTCCTGCTCTTTTGGGCTCCTGGAATCAATTCCAAGGTGTGTGTTCCCCATGCCAACAAGCACTTCACTGGACACCAGCTGAGTATCCTACAATTCAACTCAACTCTGACACTAACAGAAACAGTGTCAGATCCCATAGACTGAGGATTTGGTCCTACAAGACTGCCAGCCCCACGTTTTCCCAAGTCAGACACCAGTCACAAGCTCAGGTTATTACCAATGCTTCTGACTGACTAGCTGTAGATTGGAGGTCCCCATGACTCCTTCTTAGATGTCAGATTCCAGTCCAAGTCTGTCTACAAATCAGAACTTGACATGACCCCCCTTCTTGGGTTTGGTTTGTTAGAGTGGCTTGCAGAACTCAGAGCAACATTTGCTTACTATATCACCCTTTTTTTATGAAAGGATATAATTCAGGAACAGACAAATGGAAGAGATGCGTAGGGAAGGGCATGGGGAAAGGGTGCGGACCTTCCTTGCTCTCTCCAAGCGCACCACTCTCCCCAGATCTCTTACTTGTTCACCAACCCATAAACTCTTGGGTTTTTATGGAGGCTTCATTGCAGCGACATGATTGATTAAAACATTGGCCATTGACAACTGATTTAACTTCCAGCTCCTTGTCCCTCTCGGGGAAGTGGGAGGTGGCAGTGAAAGTTCTTAACCCTCTAATCATGTGGTTGGTTCTGGCAACGAGCCCTCATCCTTAGATGTAGTTCAAAAGTCACCTCATTAACATAACAAAATACACCTTTATCTCTCTCATTACTTAGGAAATTACAAGGGTTTTAGGAGCTCTGTGCCAGAAACGGGGACAAAGACCAAATATATATTTAAAAACCAAATACATATTTCTTATTATCAATCACAGTATACCTGCATATATCATAATAATGATCAAATTAGATATTACTATTCAAGGCAATTTTAAAACACTTGAGTATGGTAAGATTTTAGTTTTTACATTATTACTTCACAGAAGAAAAGTGGAACTCAAGACTAGTCAGAGTTACAAATAAATGAAAATCTTAATACAGATACAAAATATAAAGAAAACAGTTGGGGAGTTCCCTGGTGGTGTAGTGGCTAGTCTTCAGCACCGTCAATGCTGCAGCCTGAGTTCAATTCCCAGCCAGGGAACTACCCACATTAAAAACAAACAAACAAACAAACAAAAATGGTTGGAAGCTTTAGGAGAGAAGAAATTAAGAGAGAGTTAAGTCATCAGGCTTTTATCTCTGAGAATTTAGTTTCTAACAAATATATCCAAAAATATCATCTATAAATCCCTGAATTCATTATTTTAAATTTGAGATATAAAGTTATATACACAACTCTTATCTTAATCATTTTACTTTTCCAGTGTATCAAAATATTCAAATGGATTGTAAAATAATTTCAGAAATGGATACTATATTTTTTTCTCCAGGGAACAATTCTTAATATTCTGTAATATTTATGGAGATAGGAAATGTAAGAACGCACTGCAAACTCCATAACTGAACTATTTCCTAATGTAGGCTGGGTAGCAGTTAATTGGGAGAGAATAAAGGTCTGTAGTAATGCATGGTGGTGATTATATTTCATACATGCATTTGTATCTGTGCAACTCATAACCAGGAAGGATTTTGCATTTCAAGGATGTTGCAGCTAGTTATTTTGAATTGCATTATTTATAGAAACCTGGTCCATTTTTATTCATAAAATGCTGTAACTGCTATTCTTGGTATCCCTGATTCTAATGTTTAGAAAAAGAATAGAAGCAGATAATATAAAATGAGTAATTCTGAAACAATCAAACATAATCCTATCCATGTTTCAGCATTTCCAATAGTAGAACTTCTACTGTAGTCCCGTTTTTCAGCCACTTACAACTTTTGTGCCTAAGGAGGGTTTATGGTAAAATTTAGGAAGCAATAGATTAGAAAAGCTATTTTAGTTTTATATATTTTATGTAACAATATAGGTAAAAAAAATTATTCATATTAAAAGACTCAGGGTAGAACATTTCTATTCAGTTAATATGCTAATTAAGCATGTATCATATAAACCGGGATAAATGGATAGAAAAAAACCACTGATCTCTGAGCATGATTTTTGAAATGTGACCTTACATTCAAATCCATTCATGTATTCAAATGCATTCAGATAGGAAATCTGAAGAATATTGCTTATATAAAGCAAATTCAGTGTGTAGCTTTATATTAAACCAGAGGGGTTTAAATCATTGAATATTATAAAGAACTCTGGTCTTGTCAAATGCTATAAAGCAGAGATCCTGGGTTATATTTTTGGTGTTGCCACCTTCTTGCTGATGTATTAACCCAGATCACCTCCTTTTGCTTCTCTTTCCTGTGTATAAAATGAGGGAATGGTCTATATGATTTCATCAGTCTCTTTAATGACATAAATATTTATCAATTCATTTATTGTAACTCCCATGCCACCTGGGTCCTAGAGCTTTCTTCCCACTTCATATCTAGATATGATTGACTTCAATGGAAATTTTCATGTTCTAAAATTGCAGAATTCCCCCCAAGTATTTTGAAGTGTCTTAGAGGATGGTAACAATGATTCTTATTTCATGGTTCATTTACTTCCTTTGTTGATATGCTTTCCTGCCATTCTATATACGCAATATCAGACCTGCATAATATCAACCTGGATATGAAAATGAGCCAACCCCTTGCTTTGAGAAAAAATAAGGCAAAACAAAATATCACCACATACACACACACACACACACACATGCACAAGCATTGCACACACACACACAAACACACCTCTTTGACTCAAGAAATGCAATTGTTTATTAGATGCTATTGAGGATCTGGGAAAAGATAGGATGGTGAATGAAATAGCATAGCAGTATAAATGCTGTCAAATATTAGCATCCCTGTTTCATGAAGAGCCTTTGGTCGGTGAGGTCTTTTAATATGTACTTAAATTTCTGTTGTCTGAAACTCACTGAATTCTTTCATGCTTCTCTCCTTTTCAGGACTTCTTTATCTTTCTAATGAGGAAACCCAGTCTCTCATTTTATCCTGCTGAGAATCGTGACCATTTTTTCTTGGCTCTAGTGCACACTCACTCCATGCCTCATGGTTTGCCTTCCTTACCTTTACTCCATTAAAGAACTCGGCTGCCAGCTTTAAATGCTCACACATTTTGCCCTTCCTGCATAAGTGCCAAACACCATGCTGAAATGTGCAACATCATTTTCAAAGTAGAAACAATTTTTGTACATGTCAAGTGCTTGAAAGAAATAGGTAGTGATTCACCATACTTTACTCTGTACTGAGGAGAGGGAATGTAGTGGAGTTATTAAAAGTATTTTTTTCTGTTAGGAACCAGAAACTTGGAACATGTTTTACTGGAAAGTAAGTGTGATTTAAAGAAAATTACTAAAACTAATAAATACTCTTTATAGAAAGTGTGACTGACAGTGGAAAACTTTAAAGCTTCATGCAAGACTACAGGCGCGTTCTTAATTTCAACCCTACCTAAATGATATACTTGTAAGAACTACATGTCATCGTGCATGAGCAACTTATGATCCATTTTACTCCCTTAGGTCCTTTTATTCACTTTCTATGCAGTTGTTTCCTAAGAACTTCAGGCAGTAAATTCACAAAGAAAGAGAGGTCCTTGTTAGGGTGTAGGAGCAAAGTGCTAGCCACCAGAGGAATTGATAGTTGTGAAGTCGGTGGCTGACGGCCCAGTTATCTCTTTGATACAGACTCTGAATGCCTGAACCAGATACCAGGTAGAGGCAGCAGGATGAAGCAGCACCCTTTTCTCTTTCAGTCTACCAAATTTGTTCTTTTTAATTATTTGTCAAATTTATTGGGGTGACACTGGTTAGTAAAATTATGTTTCACGTGTACATTCCTATGATACATCATCTATAAATTTTATTGTGTGCTCACCACCCGTAAACTTGTTCTTTTACAGTGGTAAACACCTGCATTCATCACTGAAAAGAATTCTGACTTCAAAACCCATTGTCTTATAATTACCGAAAACAACACTCACATGCAGGCGTTATAATGGTTTTCGGACTTCCCTTTTGGAGTTATCAATTTTAATTTGTTTCTTATTTTCAAATAGTTCAACAGGAATTTGAGAGGCTACACCAGGATTTCCTAGCAATATAATATTTTAGACTAGAAATAATCTTAAACAATTAAAAAGATTATGTATTATGTTAATGGTGGAATCAATAATGTACCCAATGTAGAGGTGGCATAGATTATGAAATATAATCATAAAGTATCAATTTAAAATAATAATAAGAGTCCTTTAAATTCCTGAGAGATATTTTTGAGATGCATTTCTAAGCCTCTATTTCTTCAACAGAAAAAGAGGATGAGTCTACTCTGATAAGCTTACTGATACATTTTATGTTATCAGATATGCAAAAAAGTAAATATTTGTGAAAAAGTATAATAATAAAAAGTATTGCTATGGTCCAACTGTGTTTCCCCAAAATTTGTATGTTGAAATCCTGATGGTATTGGAAAGAGGGGCCTTTGGAAGGTAATTAGGTCATGAGGGAAGAGGTCTGATGATTGGAATTAATGCCCTCATAAAAGAGAACCCAGGGAGCTAGCTCGTCCCTTCTGCCATTTGAGGATACAATGAAAAATCTGCAACCCGGCCTAGGGCCCTCAGGCAGCCATGCTGATACTTTGGTCTTGGACTTCCACCCTCCAAAACTGTGAGAAATATATTCTGTTATTTAAAAGTCACCCACTCTATGGTATTTTTGTTATAGCAGCCCAAATGACTAAGGCAAGTGTTATTCGACTATTAATGAATTTATTCATACATCAATTCACTTATTCAACTGATTCCAACATTTGCTTCAAAGTGAATTTTCTGCAAAATTAAGTCAAACTCCGTGACATGTCAGTGTTGTGATGGAGAAAAGACCATCTAAAAATTAGTTGTAGACTGAAGGGGGCTGTTCCTGTTCCTTGGCATTTATGATGGTATGCAAGCATATTTATAATTATGTAATTAATGTTACTATATAGTGATAGTTATAGATAAGAGCAGAGTGCTTTTGTGTTAATTTATAGTATATTCTTCTTTTCCTCCATGGTACTTCACTGAGTTAAGCTTAGATTTAGTATATGCAAATAATTTCTTAGGTCAGGAAACTCTACTATTATCAAATATCTATTGAGCAGAGGATATTTAATTGAGAGGAAAATTTTCACTGGAATTAATACATATTTAATGCCTATTTTATTTAATATTTGTCTGGTTGACACTTTGAATTTATGCTCTTATCTAGAATAATGATTTTTTTTCACATAAGCTTTCTAGTTCTTGTGAGCTTTCTCATTTATATATTTTATTTAGTCTATAAATAATCATTTTGGAAGTTTATTCCATGTTTTAAAAGATTTTAATGATTTCCCAGATAAAGTCTTAGAAAGCACTACCAAGATTTAAAAATGTACATACATTGATAATATGAGGAAACATGTCAACATGATATGCATCTCTCTCATAGTTTGAGAGATCAGATGCATGTCTAAATCAGGTCTTGGTAGGTGGCTCGGACTTTGCACTAGGCAAATAATACACTGCAGTATTGCAAATGTTCACCTTCCTTATAACGTCATCATTCGTAAGTTCCCATTTTGCAAATGAACCCAATAGTTGGTTCCACCGAGGTCTAATTTAATCAACCATAGCATCCTTTGTAGGTAATCAAATTACTATTGAATAAAGAATCTATTTTTCATAGGAACTTATAGTGTCCTCCATAATTAGTACACAAAAATATACTAATAGATGAATGGAGTGCTCCTGGAGGGTATTTTAGGAAATATTTTTATGACTCACAGATGAACATTATATACACAAACATAAATGTATGAGTCTATTAAAAATAAATATAGTATTCATTGGTATTTAAATTTGAAAAGGGATATTATATAGTGTTGAGTCAAAGTTTTGGCCTTATTAAAATTGCTTTTACATTTGTTCAATTTTCCTCAAAAAGTATACCATTTAATATTGTCACAAATTGTATAAAGAGATCCATTTCATTTTCCTTTGCTAACTCATTTGCCATGGTATATGTTTCTCAATTTGATAATTGATAAAATGGAGGGTATTTAACTTGGCTTTGTTTCAGTTAATAATAGTAATAAATATTTTCATATGTGTTCTGGCTAGGCAGATGATGGCATTTGGATCTATTGAGTATATAGACAAGCACCAATTACTTTCATTCATTAATACGTTCATTCATTTATTCATTGAACAAGAGTTCATTAAATGTCCAATATGAGCAAGAGAGTGCACTCTTTGCTGGATTTACATTAAATTACCAAGTGACAATGCTTGTACTCAGGAAGCTTTTATTCCTATGGAAGGGACAAGTAATAAACACAATAAATAAGTGAAAATATGTGTTATATATAAAATATGTGTTAGCAAAAAAAAAATGCTAAGAAATGAAAGAACATAGGTTGTGGTGGTGACAGTGTAATTGCACTTTGCAAGAGAGCTGTCAGGAAAGGACACATAGAGAAAGTGATTTATGAGTCAATGACTGATATACTGAGTGGATGAGGGAGCCAGTCACTCAGGCAGATACCTGATGCTCCAGCCTGCAAAAACAACAGATGCAAAGGCCCTGATTCATACACTAGCTTAGTGAATTTAATCAGCAGATTAGGAAACCAAACTGGAGCATGGAGCAAAGAAAGGATGAGTGGTAGGAACCAATGAGATACCAAAGATTCCATGGCAGATGAACAATCCCAGATTAAGGCAAAAAGAGGTGTATTTTCTGTAAAAAAATATGTAAATGAAAAGAAAACTGACTAAAAGTAACTTAATTTTTAATTGTTGCCATGTACCTGGTGATTATACCCAATGCCAGTGATAAAACTTTCCTCTCTCCCAGGGCAGACCACTCCCACCACTCTTTTTTATGACACTTTTGAAACTTCAGTCAAAAACTTAACAGAGAAATAGGGACCATGTAAGTTCTTAAAAACTATTTGAGAGACTCGGGGGTTAATTTGTGAAATAGTCGCTGGAGGATTTTGAGAAGATGAGTAACATGATCTGCCTTGTATTAAAAGACTGGCTCTAGATACTATGGATAGAATAGAATAAAGTGGCCAAGGTTACAAATAGAAAGATTAATTAGGGGCATTTGCAAAAATCTGGATTAAAGATGATAGTGGTTTGGAGTAAGGTGGTGAATAATAAGATAGGAAGAAGTGGTGTTTTTAAATCTATTTTGAAGATTAGAAATTTTTTTTTTAATGTGGGTAGTTCCCTGGCTGGGAATCAAATCCAGGCCGCAGCATTGAGAGCACCGAAGCCTTAGTCACTACACCACCAGGGAACTCCCTGAAGATTAGAATTTATAGGGTTTTTTTGTTGTTGTTGTTACTTTTTATTGTGGTAAATATACATAAAATAAAATTTGCCATTTTAGCTATTTTTAAGTGTACAGTTACCTTTAAGTACATTTTTAATGTTGTGCAATCATTACCATTATCCATTTCCAGAATTTTTTCATCATCAGACCATATAGAAGTTCTATAACCATTACACAGTAATTCTCATTCCCCCTAAGTAACCCATGGTAATCTCTACTCTGCTACTTACCTCTATGAATTTGCCTGTTCTAAGTACCTCATGTAAGTAGAACTACACAATATTTGCTTTTTTATGCTGGTTTATTTTAGTTAGCATAATGTTTTTAAGGTCCATTCATGTTGTAGCACATGTCAGAATTAATTTTTATGGCTGATAATATTTCAGTATATGTATATACTACATTTTGATTAACTATTCACCTGTTGATGAATGTTCAGGTTGTTTACACATTTTGGCTATTATAAATAATAGTGCTGTGAAAATTGGTATAAAGGTATCTGTCTGAGTCCCTCCTTTCAATTCTATTGTATACATGCCCAGAATGGGAATTGATAGATCATATGGTAATTTTTTGGTTAACTTCTCAAGGAACTGCCGAACTGTTTTCCGTGACAACTACATAATTTTGCATTTCTACCAGCACTGCACAAGTGTTCCTATTTCTCTACATCCTTGCCAACACGTACTACTTTCATTTGGTTTTTTTGTTTTGTTTTGTTTTATAATAACTATCATAATGGCTATAAAGTAATATTTCCTATGGTTTTGATTTTTATTTTCCTAATGACTCATGATGTTGAGCATCTTTTCAAGCACTTACTGGCCATTTGTGTATCTTTGATGTCTATTTAAATCCTTTGCCCATTTTTGAATTGAGGTGTTTGTTTCTTATTGTTGAGTTTGAGAAGTTCTTTACATATTTTGGATTTTAACCATTATCAGGTATTTGAATTGCAAATATTTTCTCTCATTCTAAGGGTTGTCATATCACTCTCTTGATAGTGTCCTTAGAAGCACCAAAATTTTTCATGTTGATAAAGTTAAAATTACCTAGTTTTGCTTTTGTTGCTTGTGCTACTGGTGTCACATGTAAGAAATCATTGCCAAATGCAATGTCACAAAGATATTTCCCCTATGTTTTCTTCTAAGAATTTTATAGTTTTACCTGTTACATTTAGTTCTTCATTTCATTGATTGCTTTTCATGTGTTGAATCATTCTTATATTCCAGGAATAAATCTCACCTGGTTGCAGTGTATAATTCTTTTAAGATGCTATTGAATTTAAATTGCTAGTATTTTACTGAGGACTTTTGCATCAATATTCATAAGAAATATTGGTCTTATAGAGATTTTGATTAAGTGGATATGGGTGTGGGTAAGAAAAGAGGACTCAAGGATGACTCCATAGTTTGTGAATTGGGCAATTTAAAGAATCATTTGTCAGTGGCTGAGATGGAGAAACCATGAGATTGGGAGATTGAGGGAAGAATTTGGACATCATAAGTTTCACTTGTCCTTCAGATAGGCAAGAGGAGATATTGGGTAGAGTGTTATAAATAACTGGATGGCAGGAGAATAGTACATGCTAGGAATATTAATTTTGAGTCCTAAGAATGTATTTTATGAAATCTGAAATGCACATTTTTCACAGCTTTAGAGGTCTGAAATTAGAATGCATCCTATAATCAACCTGTGGCATATCATAGATTGGTTAATTGGCAGCACTTTATTCCTCTTAGAGCTACTTTAAATTATGGTGTATCTTAGATCTCATGGAATTTTAGATTTGAAGACATAAGATAAATAGTATTTAAAGCCATGAAACTTGATGAAACACCAAAGAAATGAGTGTATATTTAAAACAAAACAAAACAAAGGTAAAACTATGGGTACTGCAGATACTAAGAGTCCAGAACATAAAGAAGAATAAACTAAGCAGATAGAGAAGGAGAAGCCCATGAGGTAGGGTAACAACAAGGGGAATGCAGTGCCCTAGAAGCTGAAAAAGAATGTCTTGAGAATAAGTTCTTGATTAACACTGTCAAATCCACTGCTATGTTATGTTTCATGAGAATTGGGGAATATCACCATGGAGATCATAGGCGATAAGTATGTTTAAGAGTAATAATAATCAAGAACTGAAAACATGAGGAAGAGGAACAGGGGTAAGGAATAGAGAGGGAAATGGAGAGAAAGAAAAAGCAGAAAAGGAGAAGGGAGGAGGAAAAGGAGAATAAGAAGGAAGGAGCAGAAGAAGGAGGAGGACAAGAAATGAAAAAAATATCATTTCTACAATTAGAATTAATGAATACCGAATCTGAACTGGCAAACTGACGGTGAGCTAAGGGACAGTAGAGAGGGCAATGTAAGCCAAAATATAAAGAGCTAGGCGATAAATTTGTTAGTCTTTGGGATAGTGGTTGTAACTTACAGTGTATGTTCATTGCATGAACATTGATTCATATCTTGACTAGGACAAGAGATCATGGGAGAAAAGACATGGATCCTGGAACAAACTTGTTGTTTTAGCACCCTTTTAGCAGAGATTAGAAAAGGGTACTATGAGTATTCAAAGCACTGTGGGAAATGCAAAAGTTTTGCTGCTAAGGTTAGCATGGACCACTAAATAGTAAAGTCATAGGAAGCATTAGGTTAGGACAGGGAGAGTTGTTTTATTTTTCCCTGCCCCTTAAGTGTGCGATTTTTATTTTATTTAACTGTAGTTATTTTGAGTCCATTCTGAGCAGAGACAAATGGATAGTAAAAGGATTGGTTAGTAGGTACAGAGTACTGCCAGATCGTTCGTTACTTAATAGCACTTGTTTTATCCTCCAGGAAGTATAAAATAAGTAAGAGTTTATGATTTTAAACAGCTTGGGTATTTTTAGAGTGTTGTGGCCAGAAACAAGGTTCTGCCTTAGAGCAGCACAATCTTAAATGAATTTTGGGGAAAAATAATCCCTGTTCTTCTGAGAGAACTTTTGAAAGTAACTCTAACTCTGAGATCAAGGAAGCATAGATATTAGAGTTGCTAGGAGGCATCTTGCTACTACAAAGGCTGAGGATGGCACCTTTAATTGATTTTGTCCACCTGACTAACATGTCTCACTATCATTTAATTTATATTAAGGTGTAAATAGCATCTATTACTTACCAGTGAAACCCACAGCATTTTTTCCTAAAAATAATTTTTATCTAACAGTGTGATTGGCTTTAGATTGACTTTTTAAAAAAGTTGTCTGAGATCTATTTTCCTGTTACCCTTTTATAAACAAGCTGAGTATAATATCCAATAATAGATCATGGGTAAACTTTCCATTATAAAATGATTATTTGATTTTAAAAATTTCAAACACAATTTCACTAAATATCAAATTCATCTGTGTTTAAACACTAATTTTCTAAATTTATAAATGAATATATCAGGAACATATTAGGTAGTATAAATAGGAATACAGTAACTCTGCCATCTTCCTAAAAATTAAATGTTTCATTTTCTTCATCTAGCTTATATTCTTTATTATTTGATCTAATGCATTGAATGATTTACCATAGACACTTAAGTTAGAGTATCTTTAATTCTTATCAAAAGGCTAATGCCATAATATTTGGTAATGTAAATTTAACTAAATTTATATCTGTGGGACTGTGAATCAATTAAATGGAATCCATTAAAAAATTGTTTTGAGGGAGTTCCCTGGTGGTGCAGTGGCTAAGGCTTCGGCACTGTCAACGCTGCAGCCTGGGTTCGCTTCCCAGCCAAGGAACTACCCATATAAAAAAAAATTGTTTTGAAAGTTAAAATATACCAGAATGAAAGTCAGAAAAATTTGCAAATATCTATGGTTTATCCCTTGAGAGACTGAGAAATCCTATACCCTACAGCATTTAAAGTTCTCTTTATCAATTTATGAGCTAAATGGAAGTCTGTATTTGTTCTCCATTAGAATACCTAAAGAATTTTGCCCAATAACATCAATATCGGTTTTATAGAATTTTGAAAATAAATTAAAAATAGAAAAGTTTATGGTTTGCTTCCCTTTATTTTTCTAGGACCATAGGCCCTTTTTTCTTAAATTAAATTTACTGGGGTGATATTGGTGAATAATATTGTGAATAATATTACGTATTGCAAGTGTGCAATTCTATGATACACTATTGCTTGTGTGCTCACCATCCCGAAGTCCAAGTTCCTTCTGTCACCATATATTTGACTTCTTTATTCTCTTCCACCTTCCGCTCTTCCCCTTCCCCTTTGGTAATCACTGTTGTCTGTGTCTATGAGTTTTTGTTTGTTTGTTTTATTGGTTCATTTTTTTTTTCTGATTTGTATCTAATTTTTAAGGGAAACAACAAGCAAAATGTAACTATTAAAATGATATCTTCTTAAATTGCATTAAAAAGATGTAGCTATGTCATGACTATAATTCACCATGAAAATGTTAATTAAAATGATTAAATGGTGAAGAAATTATGTTCTCATTCAGACTTCCTAACTTTGAAGCATGACTAACACCTACAACTCTGACTTTTGGCAGTGTATTGACTTCTGTCTGTGCTTCCTTGTCCTCATCTCTAAAAAGGGGACAGTATTATTTACTGTGAAAATTAAACAAGTTAATATAGGATGCTTAGAGGTTGAAAAGCACATAGTAACCACTCAAAAAAATAGTCACTGTTTTCATCTCCTAAAGACTGCACTTTTACAAATAAAACAGAATTATTTGTTGACTGTTTTATATCTAATGTGTAACCTAGTTAACATTTGCAATAAGATCTATTAGAACCTCAGAATATAAGCTTTGAGCTACATTTTAAGAGCAGTGAGTAGCATTGACCAACCTGAAAAGTAGGAGAAGCTGTAAGAAAGAAGAAAGTCAAACACCTAGAAAACCCATAAACTGGGTAATCCATTTTTGAATAATAACAGTGGATATACAAGGGCTGTCCAGAAAAAATCGAACCATAAATGCCTCTGTTTTTCATATTACATGGCTCGATACTTTCATGACAGCCTTCGTATATTTTGTTTAAGAAAAGACTTCAGATCAGTAGATTTAGTGCTGCAGCCAAGGAAAACCTTTTTGTTAAGAGGCTCATGTTGGACTTATTTGTGGAATTATATTTAAAGTATGCCTTTTGAGTTGTGGCAGCATTTTACTGTTAGAGCTTGGTACAAGATAAATAAATATAGGTTTCTAAGAATATCTTTAAAAGTGACATAATGACATGGAGGATTTAAATATCTTTGCTCTAAACTACAAATGCCCTACAGTTATTTCATTAAACCAAAACAACAACAACAAAAGAGAGAGAGAGAGAAAGAAAATGTGTGTGTGTGTGTTTGTGTGTGTGTGTGTGTGTGTGTGTGTTTGGATGATAATCAGTCAGTTCTTTAAAGGAGATTTAAATGCAGTACCTGTTAGATAGCATTTAAAGCAGCTGCAGATGTATAAATTAAATGCTCTGATGTGTTCTTCTATTTACTTTTTCAGTTTCCCAATAGAGCACCCTACTTAGCATTTTCTCTGCCTCTCCCATTTGAAGATTAGCATATAGAGTAAGAAAAACCTGCCCTTAGACTTAAGGTTCTGCTCTGTATTTTGAAAGGATAACTTAACTTGGTGGTATTTCTTTTTTTGTTTATTTAACATCAAATAAGGGATAAAAAGTTTTTAAAGTTATCTTAATCAGAATTCTCATTAAAAAGTATTTTTATACTTTTGCAATTAAAATTAATAAATTTTATTTTCCTCTGTAGTTACAGAAACTGTCCCAGGTTACTATAAAAAAATGAATATTTTTATAATGAGCATATCTGGATTCTCCAAGTGAGACCTTCAAATTTAATATAAAATTATTTTATTTATTTCTAATATTTAATATATGTATGCATATGAGATTACTGCATTTTAATATGCATAAGAGGTACTGAATATTAAAATTTCTACATACACATATGAACATACACATGTGTGCTACTTAAATCATTTTATTTACTGTTATGTTCACTTATCTATGTCATTTCAATGTCATAGTTACTAAACATTTCAATTTTATTTATTTCATCAGTTTTTTAAATGAATAATGTCCTTATAAGGGCATTTTGATTTATCTCATATTTTGCTGTTAAAATAATGCTTTAACCAGTACTTTCCCATCATCACAGGTGATAGAAGAAATCTATATATTATTAATCATTTATTTGAATATTTTTAATTATTTCTGTAATTGGACAGTTTTTTATATATTACCAATGATTTCTGTTATTTCTTTTATACATTCTATTCAAGTTGATCATACTAGTTTAGTTTAGTTTTGTTTTTGTTTTGTTTTGTTGTTGAAGCTGCTTGTATATTAAGGCCACCACAGACCATTTTGAGGACAACATAGGGCAGAAATTAAAACATAATACAAGTAAAAGCCATTATATATTCTTAACCCCTTGTCTTTATATGTGTTCCAATTATTCTATCTTAATCCATTATTTGCCTTCAGTACTGTTTGCTGTACTAACTGACATAAAGTTCCTTTTTATTTATATAGTCAAGCTAACCATATATATATAATTTTAAAGATTTCTTCCTTTGATTGTATATATGGAAAGGTATAGCATAAGCGAATGCCAAAGAAATAATGCCATTATTATGTATTAGGTTTGGGTGGTTTCATTTTTATATAGTTCTTACATTTTAATTAATTCATCTTATATCTTCATTGGCTTAGTAATGGTTACAGTAGGCTTTTTTTTTTAATGTTACTTTCAAAATATCACAAACAGAGAGCAGTGAGTGGATGACTGGTTGCAAAAGCTTTCTCTAAGAATTAATTAAAGGTTAATTAGATAATTTAAAAAATTATGAAAAACTGCTTTGCAAACTTCTGTTTATTCTCTAAATGTTACTTATTTTTATTATTGATACTACTAAATATTTTTTCTCATATTATTAGTAATGAATGCGTGCAGCATTAAATGATAAGTTCCCCTATGTAATCAGATCAAATTGAAAAGTTGTAGAAGAGTAGTGAAAAGGAATATCAGGTATTTGTAGTAGGGTTAATAATAGTTATCCCATTGGAATATATACTTGTACATGTAGTCCAGGTTAATGGCTTTGTTTTATTTAGTTTTATCTGCCTGTTCTTTTGATTTTTTTGTATGTAACACTTTTTTTAAAGGGAAAAGACTTAATGAATTATGTGGGTTATATTACATTCAGAATGCTTATCTGTTGATAACTTATCGTGTATTTGTTATTGATAGGCAAAATACAAGTCATAGTGAGATAGGTTGAATTTCATTAAAAATAAAAAAGGTATTAATACAACTGTATTAACCATCAAGTGTTTCCTTAAAATTTTTATTCTTAAGGTATAGAACTTTTGCATATTTATTCTCAAAATGAGTATTTACAACTTATGTTAATAACAACACTTTAGTTTTTAAAAAGCCTTTTGCAACTTTGTTAACATCTAAATGTAAAAATTAGCTAGTGTTTAGACAAAGATTCACTTTGTATTAATATGATCCTGAAATAAGAAAGGGGTAGTATATTTTTTTAGCTGCTTATTTTAACTTCCTAGAAAATGGAAGCTACCTGTCCTGTCCTGCAGCTCAGAAACTAGGTTATAAAACCTCTTGATGATGTTGATTTTGCAAAACTACTGTTTTTATCTTTGTATGTATTTTTCCTCTTTCCCGGGGCTTACCCTTTCCCAGGAATCTGAGAGTCTAGTTAACATCTGAGTTCTCTGTAGCTAGCAAAAGCCACCCTCCTTGGAAAATAACTAAAGCTTAATCAATAAAAACAAAATTACAAAGTATACCCCTCACTTTTAAGGTTTACTTACGTGCTATCTTTTCAGTTATCATCGGTGAAGCAATTATTTTCCTACTGCACTCCGAAGTCAGGAACATTCCCAATCCGAACAGTACATTGCAAAATGCTTATCCCTAGACCAAGTAGGCAGATATGATAAATGGTTTGCAGAAAAGTTTTTTTTTCCTAACTCAGCAACTTGAGATAATTTGGATTTGCTAAACTCGGTATTATTATATAGCAGTGTATTGTACACAGTAGTAGTAATTATTTAAGGCTACACTGTAATGTCTGCCTCATGCTGTTTCTAATGTCCTTGTCCCTAAGACCTGAGTCTCTGGTAAATAGGAGGTGCTCAATGCGTAATGTTTGAATAAAACAGATAAACTTTTGGTAGGTTTAGAAAAATGCTATTGCCTTAGTTTTTGAAATACCCATCTTTTATTCATTATATCTGTGCTTTTCAGCTAGATTTCTTTTACAGAGCCCCCAAGCATATATTAATCATAATCTTACCCAGATTATCCTATACACATATCCTATACATGTAATTAATCATTAAACACCTTCTAATTTCCTTAGCCTACCTCTCTGGAGAGGAAAAAAGGAAACAGAAATAAAATAAAAAGATCAAGTGTATGCCGACACACACTCCACACTGAGCTCACTGCCTCAGGCCGGCATTCCGGTGAGGAGGGCTCCCCAAGAGAGAGCTAGCCATGCCACGGTCTCTTCTCCTCAGGAGTTCGTTCCACTTCAGGGTGGAAGCCATGACTGAAATGTCTGTTTTTGTTTTGTAGAGGAGTGGGGGGCCTTTAAAGGAAACTTAAGCAAGAATATAAGAAAGTCTCAGATGTATGTTTTGGGGAGGTCAGTCACGATAGCTGCACTGTGAAGAATGCATGTGAGTGTTGTATACGACACAAGTGTGCAAGCCCATCTCGGGGAGAAGGAGAGGAACACGTCGCACTGGGAATAGAAAGAATGAGATGGATTTGAGAGTGCCTTGCTGGTAATGAGGGGAGTGAAAGCCCACAACAAGCCCCACGTCTGGGCTCTGCTGATTCTTTACACGTGAGCAAGAACACACACCGTGGGGAAGAAGGTTGGTGGGATAGATGATCAAGTTCCATTTCAAAATGTTCTTCACGTTTTCTCCGTTGTAGATAATGTGAATGATAGTGAAAGTAAAAAAAAAAAAAAATTAAAACCACACACATAATCTTAGTATTTTTCATATAGCTGCATTCACATAAAATCATTTTAAGAATATATATTTTAAATAAAATCATGACAGTGCTATATAAATAGGCTTATAAGCTGCTCTTTTTATCTAAATTTTATTATAAACATTGTATTATTAAATTCAGGCTGCCATGACAAAATACTATGATTTGGGCGGCTTAACAGAAAATTGTGTTTTTCACAGTTCTAGAGTCTGGAAGTCTGAGATCAGGTTGTGGTGAGAGCTCTCTTCCTGACTTGTACTGGCTGCACCCACATGAGCTGAAGGCCAGAGAAATAAGTAACAGAAAGCATGGGTTAAAAATTCCCTGAGCTCACACTGTCAGGGAAGGATTTGTTTTCCTACCAGGTGGAATAAAAACACTAAGTCATCAGAAGGTTCATAAGTTATAATGCAGCTAAGTTGGTGGGAAAGTAAAGGGTGCTCTGACTCTATTAATTGGTGCAATTACATTTGCACCAACCTAATACTGTAACAGCTTTGATGTTATCACACTAATTCACCAGTTGTTTGTCACTGTGCTAGGGCAAAGTCCAATGCATATGGAAGGAATACAATGGAATCTAGCATTCAGCAATCTAAAATTTAATCTTCAATCCAGTGAAAAATTTCCAGGAGTTAAAAAGAGTCAGAAAAATAAGAATCATTACAAGGGGAGAAAAAGACAGGCAAGAACTTTAAATTTTTATACATATTTTTATCATATTCTATATTATTTTTAAATATGCACAATAATACAAAGCAAACTATGAACAAAACTAGGGCATAAGTTAGTAAAAACTGAAAGGGTAATAACAGTAGCAACAGCAACAACAAAACTTTTAGAGATGTAGCGGCTTAAGGCTTTGGCACTGGCGTTGTCAGCACTGCGGCCTGGGTTCGATTCCAGCTAGGGAGCTACCCACATACCAAAAAGAAAAAAAAAAAAATGCACATTGGGTGAAAAGAATGGACTATTAGGAACAGTGCGGGGCAGTTCAGACTTTGGAAATACAAAAACAATAACTATTCACAGTGACACACAGAGGAAAAAGACTAATGAACATAGCTTGGTACCTGTAAGGAAATATCAAGTGCCTTGATATGCATATAATTTGAGTCCAAGAAAGGGAGAATCAAGACAAAACAAATAAACCATAAAGAATGACTAAACATGCCCAATTTTAGGAAGACTGTAACTCAGAGATCAAAGAGGCTCAACAAACCCATGCGAGATATACAAAACAAACAAAACCACCAAGCTCTTCAAGCACAGCATAATCTAATTGCAAATAAATGGTAATTTTTTTTAAAAAAGGTCACAAGGGCAACTTAAGAGTGCAGGAGAATGAATACTGACAGACTTGTGAAAATTTATGCAAGCAAAAACTACTGTCTAAAGTGTCATAAGAGAAAAAAACTTAACCTACAATTCTATAACCAGAGAAAATGTTCAAATATTAAGGTAAAACAAAAACTTTTAAGACACACAAAAGCTGACAGAATGAATTGTGAGAACACTTCCACTTGATGTTAACAGAAGAAGTACCTCAGGTAGAAGAAGAAAGAATTCCCCTTTTGGGAATTTGGATCACATTTCTATATTTCTCTTTCAGAATTCAATAGCAGAGTAGGCAAGAAGTCCAGAAGGATATAAAATACTCGAATAACACTTGAACAAATTGACCCATTTCACATTGATAGAACTTCCCCACTCAGCAGAAACAGAATACACATTCTCTTCAAGATTGTGTGAACAATTGATGAAGATAGACAATATTCCAGTCCATAAAAAATTCTTAAGTTTAAAAATAATTGAAATCATACAAAGTATGTTCTCTGACCAAAATGGAATTAAAGTATAAATTGACAACAGAAAGGTATCTACAAAATCGCTACATATGAGGTCTGACAATTTGGCGAACTCATCCTAGAAAAAGTGCTACATACCCATTGCTAAATATCACTGTGGTCACCTTCAAAGTACTACCCTTGGGAAGCTGTGCACTGATGCCAGTAGCTAGTCCACTCTTCAAAGCAATTTTGGAACTCTTTTTCTGGAATGGCCATCAGAGCTGTCAATAGGTCCAAAATCTAGTTGTTTGTACAATGCTGCAAACATAAGCACACAGTAGCAAGTTCACAAACTCAATTGTCAGATTTTTGGGGACGATGACAGCTCTGAGGGCTGGCATTAAAAACAACAGTATCTTATAGGAGAGAAGTGGTTGATTATAAAAGATACAATTTACCAAGGGCTTATATATACCAAAATGTATATAAAATATATTATATACCAAAAATATACCAAATATATTATATGCCAAAAATTATATATATATATATATATATATAGAGAGAGAGAGAGAGAGAGAGAGAGAGAGAGAGAGAGAGAGAGAGAGAATCTTCTGATGAGTCCTCTCATTAGCTATGAAAGAAGGATGCTTCCATTTATATCTTATAGTTGAGGAAATAGAAATTTTAAAAGTGTAAATAATATCTCCAAATTTTCTCAGTTAATAATTAACAAAGATAGAATGTTTTCTAAATATTTTTACTCCAAAATTAGACATTTTATGGTTTATAATATAAAATAACATTTTCATCAGGGTGCTAGCAAATAAACCTGATATAGAATAACAATACCCATAAAAGCAGGGTTTGTAAAATGTATATATATTTATAATTAAAGGATGTCTAGTTTATAAAATAACTCAAGGATTATATGGTTTGTAGAACTTTCCAAGATCACTGGCTTCATAATAAGAATGTCTTCCCTTATATATCTACATATCAAAAGATAAAATATTTAAGGAGATTAGGAAGTGATATGAAATTAAATTATGATCCTCTATTTCTGTTTTTCAGAAATCTAATGAGAGCAATAGGCAGAAGTATGTTATTTCCAGAGGTGAGTAAAAAAGACATGATCTTATATTATTGAGCACAGTGAACAGCTTACAATGACTAATGTTTTTATATAACCACCTGAAAGTACTAAAATATGAATTAAAATGTCTTATGTTTGATTTAATGTCACATTTCAGAGTGGAATGCCTGACTTTAATTGGGTTTTGCTTAGTTATAGAAACTATAATCTACATCAATCAGCAAAAGTAAAGTTAACGTAACACGTCCTTTTATTCCTTAAAATCGGTTTGAAATGTGAATGAAAGAGTGACAACCCAAAATCTTCCAACCTTTTAGTTCCTCCCAAAGTGTTATATGTATGAAAGTAAATGATTATTTGAAATAGCAATGTGGGAAGTACATTGTAATTGGGATTTGTTTCTTCCATCATTCTCATAGTTTTTATAGAGATTTGGGGAATATCTCATGTTAGAGAATTGTTACATAGGACTGTCAGGTCTTCTAGTATAACATTTTACTTGCCTAAATCCCTATCAAAATGTAATCCACATGGCACATTTTTCAGCCAACTTAAGCACAGCCTTGTTCCACTGCTGAAGTTAATGTCTCAGAGAGACCTAGCTGACTCAGAACCTTCCCTAACGTTCTCTCCATGGGCTGCAGCCTTGGTAAAGGCTACTCGACTGTTAGCCAAGACTCATCATCGAGAAGTAGTTAGCAAAAAGGAAGGCTCTTAGTGAATTTTAGATTTTATATGCAGTCACAGTGCAGCATTTCCTAATAATAAAATTTGTTACATAGTCACACAAAAAGAGAAGAAGTTAAATACAAACAAAATAATTTTTTGTAACTGCTCTAGTCTTAGGCCATTTTATTTTTTTATTCATTGTCAAATGTTTATGAGATAGAAATTTTAGCATTAATTATTCCATAATAGAGTGGTTCTCAATTGGGATAAAACTTCTTTAGAATTGTTTTGGAAACCCTTAGGGGACTTGTTGTTTAATATAATGATTATGGTGCATTAATGACAGTTTGTGATCAGGGGCCGTGCATGTCAGACAGATGCAAAAGGCAGAATATTCCCATACATAGAAGAATTGACCCATGATTTAAACAATTTTTCATGGTTTCACTGGACATTTATTTAGATGACCACAAATTATTAATAATTATCTGAGCCCTATCCTAACATATATAGTTATAAAGTATTTTCCATGGTTTAATATACACTAAATTCTGCACTCAATATTATAGAATGCTACGTAGTTATAAAAATAAATAAACTCTATGGGGAAAGTTTGCCAATATTTATTTTATATGAAAAAGCTAGTTATTGAACAGTGTAAGTACAGTTGGTCCTTGAACAATGTAGGGTTACAGGAGCTGACCTCCATACGTTCAAAAATCCATGTATCACTTTTCACTCCTGAAAACATATTTGTCCCTCAGTATCCATGGGGGATTGGTTCCAGGACCCCCACAGATACTAAAATCTGCAAATGCTGAAGTCTGGTATATAAAATGGTATAGATTAGTACATACAGTCGGCACTCCACATCTGCCAACTCCCAACAGTGGATCAAAAACATATGTATACATTGAAAAAAATCTCTATATAAGTGGACCCACACAATTCAAATCTATATTGTTCAAGGGTCAACTGAACTATATAGATTCCATTTTGTGTAAAATCATTATATATATTTATATACACTATGCACATGTATATACACATGTGGAAAGAAACACTGGAAGGATACAGAAGAAGCTAATAACAAATTACCTATGGATGGGCATGAGGAAGAACTAGGCAAATGGATGACTGGCATGAGAGAAAATGAATAAATACATAAGAAAACTGAAAAATTATGGAAAATGGGACTACATTACCTATTAAAATTAAATAAAAACAGTATTATGCATCAAACCTATTTTTTAAAACTTATGTTATGTTTTGTTTTCTTACTGAGTTTTCCAAAAATAATATTACCTATCAGTCTATGTTAGACTTCTCAGTAATACTGAACCCACGAGAGCAACTTCTGTAGCACTTTGATCAAAAATAGTTAACCCAAAAATGTTTCCTGATTCAAGTGTTCTCTTACGTGCAAAGGCAACTGCAAGGATATAGTCATAGGTGTTAAAAGACTTAAAAATACGATTTCTGGAAATTGTCTCAAAAAATTGTCTTGGCTGTCCAAGAGATAAAGCAAAATTAGAATTCAAAAGGAGAAGACGTAATTTCATTGGAATGTTTTTATTTTATCACCAATTTATTCTAAGTTAATGCTAAAGAACCCCTGAAAGTGATGGAAAGACAATAAAATAAGAAATCCAAATCATCTGTATTTGACTCTTCATGTCCTGTTTATGAAGGGTGATCTAGTAAAAAAAATTACTCAATTTTTTGTGCCTTAGTTAATTTTATAATGAAAATAGACAATGACAGCTACTTCATAGTTATATTTTTTAGAATATAAGATACTTGTGAAAATACTTGAAAATCATCTGGATAATCTCTTTATAGCATCTTCATTCCATTCTGTGTCCTTACTCCCTCATATTTCTAACTCACTTTCTTTGCCTGATACAGAAAGTTTCAACTTCCCTAGTTAGCAATATTTCTTCCACCTTGCAAAGCTCATCTCAAATTCTCCCTACCGAGTTAGTCATCCCTGATAGTATTAGACATCATTGATAATTTATAACTGCCTTTTTTATGTTATCTAAATCATGGCATCATTCGTTGGGCTATTTTATCGTTATCTATCTATCTATCTAATTCGTTATTTCTTTTAATTATCTCAGGTGAGAAAGTGATACCCATGTAAAGTGTTATTGATATGGGATTTCTTGAGAAAATGAAGTTTCAAATTGTTTAAAGGGAATCCTTTCAATTTTGTTAAAATATGTCTGTGATAGTCTCCAAATAATTTATAGCCTTAATCTAATATGACAAGGATCAAGTAAAACCAAATTGAGAGTCATTCTTCAAAATATTTCACCAATATTCTTCAAAGTTGTAAAGGTTATGAAAGACAAAATTGAAACATTTATGAACTGCAGAAGATTAAAGAGAAGTAGCAACTAAATACAATGTATCCTAGATAGAATCCTGGAACCAAAATATAGCATTAGTAGAAAAATTGATGACATCTGAATAAAATCTGCAGTTCAATTAATAGTATGAAAGAACATTAATTCTGTAATTTTGATTGTTGTAGCATGATTATGTAAAATGTTAACATTAGGAGAAACAGGGTAAAATATATACAAAAATTCTCTGTAGTATCTTTAAAACTCTTCCTTACATCTAACCTCATGTCAAAATAGTAAGTTAAATAAATAACAGTTTTGTAAGTTTAGAAACACATAATGAAGACTAAAGGTAAATATGCTTAATGTTTGTTATTTAATAGATGGTGGAATTGGTCATGAATTTTCCTTACATCTTTATAGTTTCTGTATTTTCAAATGATAATTTGAAAAGCTTAAAAAAAGATATATTAATAGGTGAGAGATCAAAATACAAAGTATCATGTACAAAACAATGCTTCTCTCACGACCCTCATGTGCTCTTTTCCATTAGAAAAAGATTTGCAGAAACCAATTTAGTGTCCTATCTAGCATACATTGTATCTAGTTGTTTTCATGCTTGATGTTTTTTTTCTTTACTCTTGCAATGTCTTTTATATGGTAGTGGAATATTGAAGAGACTGGGCCAGTTAACCTAAAAGCCACTCTTTTAACTGAGAATGGGAGAAATACTGAAGGGACTATATCAGCATTATACTCATAATTGTATTATGGTGGGTGTAGTATTTAAAGTGATTTTTCATTTGTTTTTGCAGATTTTTAATTTATTTTAAAATTGTTATTTCAGAGTTTAATAATTATATAACTTTACCCTATTGGGTCTCTCTTAGTTTACTTACTCCTTTTAAGAATTTTCTTATTCCAAATTCTTTATCAAAATACCCCATTTAGTCTCTCTAATTTATTCTCACCCTGAAATTTTCCATAAATTTTGTAAATTTCCATACTGGTGAATCATTTCTTGGTTCACTGTTCATATATCTTTCATCCTTTCTCCATTTCCCATGGATAAGGCACAGAGTTTTCTTGCCATAATCATGATTTCAATCCCATTAAATGTGCTGATATCCACAGGATGGTTTCTGGCAATTTTTTTTAAATGTTAAGGTTCATACACTGCTGTGTGCCTTGATGCATGGATATCTGAGCGTTAGGGCTTGGCTTCTGAGCCTCTTTTTAGCCTTTTCACTCCTAAGAATTGTCAGATACCTCTAATCTGTTTTGTTTATAACCATAAAATTTTACAGTTTTACCTAGATAGTTTTTGTCATTCTTAAAGGTCATTTCAGCCCCCCAAATATAGTACTCAGCACTTTACAAGTTCACTAATACTGATTTGCACAAAAATGAATAAGATACATGTGGTTCTTTTTCTCCGTCCTTTAGGAGAAGTCTGATCTCATATAGATGCATCAAATCACCCTTGATGTTTTGAAATTAAGTCAACTATTTGTTTTCAGTACCTTTCCCTGCCCCAAACCCCCATCCTTTAATTAAGAAGAAATAAGAAAACTAGATATCAGTACTCTCAGCCCTTCAATAGATTCCAAGTATAAACACACACTACTATTTATTGTAACAAATGAACCACTGGGATCAGCAATAGTCAGGGATACTTAACCTTGGCATACTCAGCCCCACATTTCATTAGAGAAGAGACATGTTGCACTTAAAATAGAGAGAAACTTTGCTTGTTCAGATGATACAAAAACTGATATTTTGGAGTTTTAGAGAGGTGAGTATTCATGGAAATTAACATGGATAAGTTCTTAACTATTTTGCATCTCAAACATGTTAATGTGAGCATTATTTTATAATTTTAAAAATCATTAAGAACCCCCAACAACTTTTGTTTATGGTGAGTTATATCTGTAAGTATTACCATATTAGTAATTAAGGCAAAAGTGACAAGTGGTTATTAGTTTATTTAAAAATAACAGTAGATTTAGTATAAATAATGTATTTTATGGAAAAATGCAGCTGTATTTTCAAAAACCAGAAGTTAGTATAAGGAGTAAAATTATTTTTCCTTTTAAATAATCTTTTTAAAATTACTTGCTTAATAGAAACTAATTGCATTTTCATATATGCTTCAGCATTTTATTCATTACAATATTTTTCATTTGAGGTATTTGAAGAGAATTTGATCTTAGACAAATTTTTAGTTGGGAAAGGGAGGAGTACTGTAAGATTTCAAATAATTGTGGATATTTTTTATGATACATCGAAATTTGACAAGACATAGTTTCATTAAGGTTAGTTGCAATATGAAGGCTAAAATTATGTAAATTAAGTTTTTGCATAGTTACATTAAAATACATTTGTCTGTCTTGATTTTTGAATGAAACGTTTACCCAGAAGTGATTCCAATACTTTGTGTATTGATTACTTGGAAAATATTAGTTCACTGAGTCATTATGTAGATCTTTCAAATGATGACTCATTTTATTATACAGTATAAAAAATATCAACACTGACCTCATCAGATAGCTTTTAGTCTTAAGACAGGGTGAGGCTTACAGTGGATACAAGTCTTTCAAAATTCTATTTTTTTGTTTGTTTGTTTGAAAGCTCGAATTTTGTCCTTGGGAACACATTGTCATTTGTTTTACTAATGAATTGATAGCCTTACTTGGTTCAGTTTTGACAATAAGACTGCCATTTTTGAGAACCCTACTCAGGATTGAATAATGATCGTTTTTCTTTTAGTCATTCATCCATGAAAAATTATGTTACATAAACAAGTCATGTGAAAATAGTGTTCCTTAAAAAAGCCATTACTTCACTATACAACATCGACACTTGTGCAAGTACCTTTTCTTGGGATAATTACCACACTTCAGGTGCACAGCACAACTGTTGTAAACACGTATGTACTTCCCATGCCATCACATAGAAAATAACACACATTCAAGAATTGAGATGTTAAAAAATTAATAATTTTTACTAACTTTATTAAGTATATTCTAAGTGAAATTTCTTTCTTTTTTTTTTTTTTCAAACTCATGTGGTAAAAATACAGTGACTACTTACTCTACTTTGTCACACTGCTGTGATTCATGCTAAAGCATGAGAAGTTTATGTATCCATGTTGTTGAACCATCATTGTAAATGTCAGGGCAATGGAAAAGGAGAATACTGTCTGGAAATTATGCCAATAACTTGCTCAGGTCTCTTGAAAGGATCTTTGATACTTGCAGAGGTCTGGGAACCATATTTTGAGAACCACAGTTGTAAAGAAAATTCTTCTTTATCCTCTCAGCAATGCAGTCCAGTCAGTATTTTAAGGCAAGGAATGATGTGGACATAATTATGTTTTAAACGTTAATTCTTAATTCTGAGGGAAAACTCTCATGACAATACTAAAATATACTCTTTTCAAATTAAATATTAATATGTAAGATTTAGGTTGGCAGCTGGTCAATATTTCCTACAACAATTACAATAATACAACCATCCAAGAAGGCACAGAAAGCTAGGATAATTCATAGTAACACTGAACAGTAAGAAAGCAAGATACCATGTTAGTTTGTTAAATGAATACAAGTTTAAAAATAGTAAAAGGGAAGTTTATTTCAAGAGTGACTGTCATAAATCCATTTGTGTGGATTCAGATACTCATAATAAAGGGGAGAAGTCATTACCATGTCAGGGGTGAAGGAACAAAAAGAGAAATGGGGTTATGGAAGCAAAGGGAGACATGGAATTTTGACAGAGGGGCCTCCTGGTACTCATTGTAGCCCTAAGGAAATACAACTGAGGTCGGAACAGGGAGCAAGCATATAAGAAATATCTCAGCCTCTCTCCTCCCACTTTCTGACCTTTGCTTATGATTTCTGTGGGCTGAACTCAATCTGAAGCTGATTGTAAAAAGATTAGTGAATAGATGTCAATCATGAGAAAAAAAATGCCAAGAATTTAAGGAGATTTTAGAGAATTATTCTCAGAACAAAAGGTAGTTTCATCACTTGATTTCTTTTTCCTTTACTGATAAAATTCTCTCTGTGTACCTCATCTCCATTCTCACCTGCCAAATCATGTAATTTGCATTTGCTCAGGGTAGAATGATAGCGTACTGGGGAAGTGAAGATTGCCTTATAAAATCTTTGTACAGTAATCATTAAGCCAAGAGTGAACCTGAATATTTTTGACATCAGTAATTATTAGGAACAAAATGAAGTCAATAAACTCTTATTTAAATTCTATCTTCTATTAGTGTCTATATCCGTGCTCTGAAGTCCCTAGGGGCTGTGCTACGTGAGTGTCTGTTCTTGTAACCACAACACTGACTATCCTCCTAGTTGGTCAAAGACATAGAACTGAGCATGTTGAAATAGTGAGTTTCAAAAATTCAGAAAACTTACCTTCAAAAAGGAAGTATATGCAGTTTAGTCAAATAACAAAACAGCCCTATTAGTTCCTGCATTGCAAATTTAAACAAACAGGATGATTTTTCTGATCAGAATACAAATAAAAATTTTCATTATTGTAAAATTATGTTCAGGCATATTGTACTCTAACCTCACATTAATCTTGCTGTGAGAATCCTATAGCAATGGCAGTTTTTATATGCTGTTAAATATTTAATAGCTATCTCTAAAAGAATTGCTCCATGCAGTGTCATGTTCTTTTCAGAACTTTGCTCCAACTGACTTTTGACAAGTAAATGAATAAAACTTGTAAAAAGAATTCAACACTTCAAAACTCTGAAACACGAAATAATTTCCCTCTGAGTTTGCACCTCCTTTGACATGCTACCATTGTCAAAAATATTTTCTGTTATTATCAGAAAGGAATATTACTTTAAAACTAATTTTTATGTTTAAAAATAACACATGGGTATTATTAAAATATTACAATGAACCTAAAAGTAAACAAATGTACAGCTACCTAAAATTATCACTTAATATTTCATTGTGTTGCATTTCTAAATTTTTCTATTTTAATTGTACTTTTCAATTTACTTTGATTTTTTAAATGGTGGCCTTATTGAGAGCTGTATTAATCACATTTCACCACATTCACCTCCATGTCTCTGCGGCTCACATAACATTTAGATCTTGAGAAAAACATAAAACAGAAATGCCAAGTGCATGACTTTTTCCTTCCTGTAATATAGGAGATAGAATTACCAGTGGTGGTAAAGCACAAGCATATGCTTTGTAAATGTCTCAGGCTCACATTACCAGAATGCAAAGGGTTAAGTGGCTGACAGATAATCTCTAGTCATTCACACAGCACCCAAATATATGTCTCAGGACTTCACAATATAGTTTTTTCACGTAAGGTTAAATGAGGCAGCATTTTTTGGTTGATATTCATTTTATTGTGTGTGTGCATGTGTGTTTATTTTTGTTTGAGGTATAGATATATTTGAGTTGATTTATTCAAGCAAATAGAAAGTATATTTTATAAAACTGACATGTAGTTGGACCCAGGGAGATTTTATGTTGGTGGCTGTAGAAAAAAAAAAAGTAGAACACTGAAGAGGCACATTTTAGGGGATATTTTACAGTTAATAGACCAATTTATTAGGGCCTGGAATGTAACACAGAGCTTAGCTTCTAGAGCTTCCCCTGGTCAATACAAAAAAGAGAGATAAAATGTCTTTCAGATTTATTCTAAAAGGAGACCTCTGTTTACAATGTAGTCAGTGCCTGTGGATAGAGTAATCCTGCTTTTGTAAATTTTCAGTAACACCGTTATGACTGGACAAGAATGCAGAAGTATTTTTAAAAATCCAGTAATTAGCGTATCTCTCATCTGAACAGTAGAGGCTTTACCTTGTCAATGGCTATGGGGTTGCCCTATAACTAGATATTCTGATAGTCTCTTAATTAGGGAAAACCAGCCTGATGCCCCAACACAGTTGAGAGTCATTCTCAACCATCTTGTTTCCCAATACTTAAAAGATATCCATCCACTTGAAGGGTATTTCTCAACATTCTCATTGCTATAGTACATTTGAAGAGCATGATACCCTTACATGCATTAGTTACAACAGCAGTGACTGATCATGCTATTCCAGGGAACAGCATATGTTGGTTGGTAGTGACAGTGAGTGATTAGGATTCAGATGGGGTTCAATTTTGATAACTTTAACATAGGCACGAACACACATTTGCACTTACACACCTGCACATTCACAGGAAACAATGGCTTTGTTTTCAATGATAAATATTCATTTTTTTATTAACTTTATTGAGGTGACATTGGTTAGTAAAATTACATAAATTCCAAGTGTACAATTTGATAATACATCCTTCATACAAGGCCTGACAATTAATTTTGTGAATTCATCCTAGAAAAAGTGCTACATACCTCATTACTGAATATCACTATGGTCACCTTTGAAGTACTCCCCTTGGGAAGCTGTGCACTGATGCCAGTGCCTAGTCCACCCCTTTTTTTAATTCATTTTTATTGTTAGACTTATTGGGGTGACATCTGTTAGCAAGGATTACATAGGTTTCAGGCATACAATTCCACAGTGCATTGCAACTTGGTGTATAATCAGTTCACCACCTAATTGACTTCTCTTTCCATCACCTTATATTTAGCTTCCCCCGCTCCTCTCCCACCCCCTCCCCTTTCTCCCCTCCCTAACCCACTCGTCCCCAAATAAACATTAAACTATTGATTGTGTCCATGGGTTATTTGTTTGTTCATTTCTTTTTTCTTTGCTTTCAGTTTTATATTCCGCGTATGAGTGAAGTCATACAGTTCTTTGTTTTTTCTGTCTGGCTTATTTCACTAAGCATGATGATCTCCAGGTCCATCCATTTTGTTGCAAATGGCAATATTTCATCTTTTCTTACAGCTGAGTAATATTCCATTGTGTATATGTACCACAGCTGCTTTATCCAGTCATCTGTCACAGGGCACTTTGGTTGTTTCCATGTTTTGGTCATTGTGAACAGCGCTGCGATGAACATTGGGGTACATAAATCTTTGCGGACAAAGGTTTTCAGGTTTTTTGGGTAGATCCCCAGAAGGGGGATTGCTGGGTCAAATGGTAACTCCATTCCCGATTTTCTGAGGAACCTCCACACTGTCTTCCACAGCGGTTGTATATTCCACCCTTTAAAGCCATTTTGAAACTCCTTTTCTGAAATCGCCATCAGAGCTGTCATCATATGAACCTAAATGTCCTGCATGTCATCAAAATGTCTTCTTTTTAATATTTCCTTTATCTTTGGATGAAGTATAAAGTCATTGAGGGACAGGTCAGGTGAGTAGGGAGCGTGTTCTAATACAGTTATTTGTTTGCTGGCTAAAAACTCCCTCACAGACAGTGAGTGCCATATGAGCTGTTGCATTGTTATGATGCAAGAGCCATGAGTTGATGACAAAAAGTTCAGGTAGTTTTCACCTAACTTTTTCATGCAGCGTTTTCAGCACTTCCAAATAGTAAACTTGGTTGATTATCCAGTTGCTAGAAATGCATAATAAACAATCCCTCTGATCTCAAAAAAGTTTAACAGCATCATTTTGACTCTTGATTTGGACTCAACTTTTTTGGTCGTGGAGAATTGGCTGACTTCTATTGTGCACTTTGATGATAGTTTCAGGGTCATATTGATATACTCGTTTCATCACCAGTGATAACATGGCCAAAAACATTGTCTTGCCTCTGCAAAAGATCTTGGCAAACTTCAACTCTGCTTTTGTTCTTCAGTGAGCTCTTTCAAGACCCTTTTTGCATATGCTTTTCTTATGCCAAGACTCTCAGTTACAATTTTTCTGTTTCTCTATCAATGTTTACTTAGTCTGCTATGATTCCCACAGTCAGCCAATAATTCTGATGCCCAATTCAACAAATTTTTGCAATGTTTTCATCAGTTCTGCTCGCTACTTGCCACCCTGACCTCTCTTTATCAGTGACGCTTATGCTCCCCTCAGAAAAACATTTGATCTATTTGTACATTGCTGTTTTCTTCATGGCATTGTCCACGTAAACTTGAAATAATGTGTCCCTGATGTCACTTCCACTTTTGCCAAGTTTAACATGAATTAAATGTTTGTTCATTGCTCTAATTCAAGCTCCAATATTCTTGTGATGGCACACAAAAACATGCAATAATAATAAAGAATGCCACTCAGTAAGACCCTGCCACATGTTGGCATGAACACAGCTGTGAGACACAGATATATCAAGGTTATGAAACCACACCAAGTTGTTTATACAGTGCTGCCAACATAAACAAACAGAAATTTCTCAAACTTAATTTTCAGATCTGGTATATTGCATTGTGTGTTCACCACTTAGTCAGTTCTCTTTTCATCACCATGTACTGAGGGTGCCAAAAAATGTATACACATCTTAAGAGATACTATTTATGTATTACTTTTTGAAGCTGAATTGAATTGCAGTAGCAATGTGTGGTATGACCCCTAAAAAGATGGCATTAATCAAATGAATGCTAGGGTCACCATGTCACAGGCAGGACAATCAAAGAAAATGGCGGAAGCATGGTTGTCGTTTGAGGAGCGCAAGATCATTTTGAAGTGATATTTGAGTGTGTTTGAGTTTCCTCCATGTTCTGCTGACGTAACACCCCTTGACTTCTACATATGGGGGACCTTCAAGGATGTATACTGTACTGTAGAAAACTGGCTACGCTGGCACTACTTTGGGAAGAAATTGAAACAGCAATTTTTAATGGTAGTTGTTCTGTCCTTTTGTTGTTATCTCAATTTGGTTATGATAGGAGGCAAGCACAGCATCTATCTGCTCCACCATCTTGACTGGAAATATCTATTTTACTTAGTTTTAGAAACAAAGATACCAGCTAAATGGAAAACAAAAATCTCATCTTCTAGAACAAATGGGAGACATGCCATTTCTTATTTATTTCTATTTACAATGCGAACAGATCTAATTGATGTCTTTTAAATACTGGCAGAATTATTTATATCTTTCAACCACCAACAGCCTAGAGGTAGAAAAATGGAAATACAATAGGGAAATCTTCTTGGGTATACCATGCTGTTTTTGTCCCTAAGACAAGCCATACATTTTAATTAGTTTTGAACTTTAATTTTCAGTTCAGTTTATTTTTCCCCACAGATACTTTCTATAAGAAATTACATCAACTTAATGCACATGGAAAGAGAGTTGAAACATAACTCAGAGCTAATTAATCACAAAGAATACATGCTTGAGAATTATTCAGGAAACATTTCAGGATGAAAACTCAGACCCTATTTGCCATCAGAATGAAACAGGGAAAGAAACCCAATCGATATGAAGAATAGAAATACGATACTCTTTCGTGACATATGGATGAAAAGGAAGGAAATAGGTAGGCTAAACATTTTAAAAATTTAGAACACATTCTCAAGGACAAGTTAGATTCTCATTTTTAAAAATCTGCCCTTTCAATGCCAACTTGAAACTGAGAGTTTGAAGAAAATATGTCTCTCATAAGGAACACATTTTATGCCTTATATGAGAAATTTCAAGATAAATATTGAAGAAACTTAAGGTGGTGTTTGACATGGTGAACCGGATTAAAACCTGAACCTAAGGCAGAAAATGGTTTGAATCTTCCAGTGTAACTAAAAAATTAGTTGTCACTAGATTTTGTTTTGAGCAACTTTAAATTTAGCTAGATTATTGTCATGTGTGCTTCCCTTTCCAACAGGATTTATGCTGCATGAAAATTCTATTGACAGACACTAAAATCAAAAGAGACATATCTACAGGAGCATTTCATTTTTGAATCAGTTGCGAGCTGCTGATGAGATGAGATAGAAATAGCTGGAATAAATTACTGTTGGTCAAGAAAATTATTATGTTAAAAGTTTGAAATTACAAGAAAAACTTTAAACTCATGATTGTAAGAATTTGACATAATGCCTTAGGGAAAATGATGATGTGGTTGCTCTTTATTGACCTTCTTTTTCTAAATTGAGTCTTGATTAATTTTCTAATATAAGAAAAGTCTCTCTCTCTCTCTCTCTCTCTCTCTCTATATATATATATATATATATATATATATATATATATACACACACACACACACACACACACACACACATATATATATATATATATATATATGTATATATATTTATTTCTGGGATCATTTGGTCATTTAGTTTATGAGAGAAAGAATCCACACCCACTTTGTGCTGGAGCATTTTGGTGGAGGAAGCAAAAATAAAAATTGGGACTTATTGGTCCTAGATTCTAGTCTTTGGTAAATTTCCTAACTATTTTAGTAAAATATGAAATGGGATAATCAGATGATTCTCTGAGGCTATTCTAAGCATAGAGCAATTTATTAATCATAGATTGTCATAACACATAAAAATGGTATGCCTATGTCTAAAGGTGAGGACATTACAATTCAAAAGAGAGACAGTAACAGAGAGAGAGAGAGAGAATGAGAGTGAGAGTGAGAGTGAGAGAGGGAGGGCTGAAGGGAGGGAGAGAGAGAGAATTATTGTACATATCTTTTGTATAAAAACTGATGGGGATCTGGTATTAACACAGGATAGTCCCTCACTAAGCTGAAGCAGGAAAATATTGGGAACCATTAAGTAGCCAAGATAATTAATCTGAATATCCTCCTGGGGATTCCTGTAAAATATTTTCAGTAAACTAATTGGAATTTCAGTTTCATATATGAAAGAAATAGTGCTTGGGGCTTAGTATGGCCTGCAAATCCTACTTTCCATTATTATACTTTGTCAAATTTTTAATTTTTTCTATATTTTCTAGTTGAATATGAGACATTGCCACTCCTCAAAGAGTGCTACCCCTAAAATAAAAAATAAAAAGGAGTGGCTATATAAATAGCATGTCAATTAAATTGTCTGATTATGTTGAATATAACTTAACTTTCTTTAGAATGTATATTTAGTGAACTCAAAAAAGTTGTTAATATTATTTTATTATTGGAAGTAAATTTTTAGAGGGCCTGCATTCTAAATACATCACACAGTGAGACCTACCCTAACTGCATGAAGTGTCCAAAAAGATACCACAGCTTATCTACTAATGTCCCAGAAAGGTTAGGCTCAGAAAGCTTTGTTTGATGTAGCATAGATTATAAAGAGAAAATGGGGTCTTTCATTGAATGTGAAAAGGAGTCAAATAAATAGAACAAAGTATGACAAATACGCATGTGTGTGTGTATATATATACGTGAGGTCAGACAATTAATTTCATGAGCTCATTCTAGAAAAAGTGCTACATACCTCATTGCTGAATATCACTATGGTCACTTTCTAAGTACTCCCCTTGGAAAGATATGCACCAACGCCAGCGCGTAGTCCACCATTCAAAATAATTTTGGAACTCTTTTTCTGGAATGGCCATCAGAGCTGTATTCATACCCAAAATCTAACAATTATGTGTATGAACTCGCCACTGTGCCCTTAGATTGGCAGCACTGTACAAACAACTATGACACCTAATTGAGTTTTTTGTACAGTGCTGCCAACATAAGCACATGGTGGCAAGTTCGTGAACTTAATTGTCAGATTTTGGGGACCATGACAGCTCTGATGGCCATTCCAGAAAAGAGTTCCAAAACTGCTTTGAAGGGTGGACTAGGTGCTAGTGTTGGTGCATAGCTTCCAAGGGGGAGTACTTCGAAGGTGAGTATAGTAATATTCAGCAATGAGGTATGTAGCACTTTTTCTAGAATGAACTCATGAAATTAATTGTCTGGCCTCATGTACAAGGGCTATACAGGAAGTATTCAGCCATACAGTATGAAAAATAGCGGCATTTATGGTTGGGTTTTTTCCAGACAGCCCTCGGGGTGTGTGTGTGTGTGTGTGTGTGTGTGTGTATTTCCCAAAGAATTTTTAATTTTTTCCCAAATATTCCAAGTAAAAGTGAATTTCTGTTGTTTTTAATTTTTATTAAATTTATTGGGGTGACATTGGTTAGTAAAATTGTATAGGTTTCAACTATACAATTCTGTAATGCATCATCTGTATATTGCACTGCATGCTCACCACCCAGAGTCAGTTCTCCTCTCATTACCATATATTTGACCCCCTTTAACCTCTTCTACCACCCTCACCACTTACTCTCCTGTAACCACTAAATGGTTGTCTGTGTCTGTGAGTTTTGGTTTGTCTTGTTTATTTGTTGCTTTCAGTTTTATACCCCACATATGAGTGAAATCTTATGGTTCTCAAAACAATGGATACCACCTCACGCCTGTTAGAATGATGAATTTTTAATATAAAATCTATAATCATTCAGAACAAAGCCAAGTATAAAAAAGCAGTTACTAAAAGCTTTCATGTAAAATAAATAGGTCACCTAAAAAGAAAATATACACATGGCATGTAGCTTCTCAAGAGCTGTTAGTGAGACATGGCTACTATCAGTCAATGGCTTTAGTGTTCTCAGGAAAAACTGTTTCAGTGCAGAATTCTTTATCAAGTCAAATTTGCAAGCAAGTATATGTGTTTTAGTAAAGACATTTTAAAATAGGCAGTAACTCAGAAAGTTTATCTGTGGCATACCAGTTCTTCTTAGCAAGTTACTTGATAAGCCATTCAAAATTAAAAGAAAAGAAAGAAGTAGCAACATTTATATAGAAAGCAATGTTGGAATTCTGGAAAGCAGAGAAAGGAAGGGCCAAGTTGATACCACTTGAGCAGATGTAGAGAGCAACTGGTCTAGATTGAAGCTAGAGCAGAGCAGGCTACTACGGGATGGTCTCTGAACAAAAACCTTACAGAATATTTGATTAAATGAAGAAATTTGAAATTAAAAAAAAATTTTAAATAGCATCAGAAAAATATTGATTTAAAAATCATAGAGAAACAAAATAATAATCAGCACAAGGAAAGATATGAACATATATACCTTTAGGATTTACAGTAAACACTTTTTGTCCATTGAAAATAATAAAGCCTGAATTATGATTACAGAGGAATTATAATTGCTATAAACTTTTATGATAGGTAAAAATCAAAGTACAGAAATCTATATGAAGAAGTAAGAGAATTAATACCATTCAAAAGGATCATTTATCATTGTGAACAAAGAACATAAATGTTTGGTGCATTATTTTAAATTTACAAAGATAACTAAGAGAGAAATTTATTGTACAAAGTGATAGTGGTTGAACAGGAAGAAGATGTATATGAGCTTAACCACAATATATTATAGCAATAAAAATCATATCTAGAATTGATAAACTAGGAAAATAATTGATGCAGATTTTATAGAGCTGTTCTGTCTAATGGAGTAGCCACTAGCCATATATGGCAATTTAAACTTAAGTTAACTGAAAATAATTTAAATTAAAATTTCAGATCCTCATTAACACTAGTCATATTTCATGTGTTTAATAGCCACATGTGACTGGTGCCTATCATACTAGAGAGTACTACTATGGAGTATATCTATAATCACAGAATCACAAATGCTGTAATATGGATACACCTTAATGAAATGCTAAGTAAAATAAACCAGTCACAAAAAGACAAATAGTATGTGATTCCACTCATATGGGTCACTGAGCATAGTCAAATTCATAGAGATAGCCAGTAGAATGGTGTTTGCTAGGGGGTGGAGGGAAGGAGGGAAATTGAATTATTGTTTAATGGTTATAGGGTTTCAGTTTTGCAAGATAAAAAGAGATCCAGAGATGTAGGGTGGTGATGTTCAACAATTTGAATGTACTTAATGCCACTGAACTATACACTTAAAAATAGTAAATAAAGAATCCTTGTGCATTTTTGGTATCTCCACGTGGCACTAAACATAGTTATTACAATATCATTGGCTAATTCTTCAGACTGTACTTTACATCCCCAAGACTATTGTGTAACTACCAGTTTGTACTTCACCCAGCCCCCACCCACCCTCCCATCTGGCAAATTAGTGCAGTCACTATGGAAAAAAGTATGGAGATTCCTCGAAAAAATAAAAATACAACTACCTTATAAACCAGTGATTTAAATTCTGGGTATTTATCTGAAGAAATGCAAAACACTAATTAGAAGATGTATGCACCTCTATGTTCATTGCAACATTGTTTACAATAGTCAAGATATGGAAGCAACCTAAGTGTCCATCAATACATGAATGGATAAAGAAGAGGTAGTACATGTAATGGAATATTACTCGGCCATTAAAAAAATTAATCTTGCCAAGTGGAATATGGCTGGACCTAGAGGATATTATTCTAAGTGAAATAAGTCAAAGAAAGACACCATATGATCTCACTTATATGTGGAATCTGAAGAACAAAATAAATAGCAACAACAAAAAGATCAGAAACAGACTTAAAGATATACAGAACAAACTGATGGTTGCCAGATGGGAGGGTGGGTGGGGGCTGGGTGAAGTACAAACTGGTAGTTACACAATAGTCTTGGGGATGTAAAGTACAGTCTGAAGAATTAGCCAATGATATTGTAATAACTATGTTTAGTGCCACGTGGAGATACTAGACTTATCAGGGGGAACACTTTATAAATTATATAAATGTCTAACCACTATGATGTATACCCAAAACTAATATAAAATAATTGAATGTTGACTGTAATTGAAATATTAAAAAATGATTAAAAATATATTTTAAAAAATGATTAAGGTACAATAAAGAAATAAAAACTTATGGACACAGTCAATAGTTTAGTGGTTACCAGAAGAGCGAGTGGGAGAAAAGGGAGGGGACATCCAATATATGGTGATGATATATGGTGATGGAAGGAGAACTGACTCTGGATGGTGAGCACACAATACAATACATAAACGATGCATTGTAGGAATGTAACACGGTACCTATGTAATTTTACTAATCAATGTCTCCCCAATAACTTTAATAAAAATACACTAAAAAAGATTATACATTTTATGTTTATGTGTATTTTAACAAAATTAAAAATTAAAAAGATTTTTAAAAGCTAACAATAGCTTTTTCCATTGTAGATTTTAGTCACATTCTATAAAGGAAAATATTAGTTTTTCAGAGGCACATTTCAGAAAATTCTTCACTTACTAAAAATTCCAATTACTGACCTCTCCAGATAGCTTAGGGGTAAAATAATGCCTGCTCAGAAGTTGTGGCCAATGATTCACCTTATATCTGGAAGAACAAGCTCAATCAAATCAATACATAGCTTTGCAATTAGCATCTTCAGTTTTTCTGCAATGTGTCACTGCACAGGGTAGGGGGAAGTTGGTGTAGAGACTCTCAAAACCTACAGGTGGGAAGAATGGATTTAGTAGTGGAAGATAAATGATGATAACCTGAAAGTTCCTGTCCTCAATATGATGTACATGAAGGATCATAGTTTCATAGGTCTATATGAGAAAGAATAAGCTGCACTGGACAATGGGAGAAGCAAGAAAATATATTTTGGTGGAGGTCTTTGAAAATAGAATGAATATTTGTATCCCCAGATTATTCAAATTTAGACTTCACTCATTGTCCAGTAAGTGATTTCTTTTCATGTGTCTTATTCAATATTAAAAGAACTTTATCTGTGCTTTGGCTCTGAAAATGTACAATAACCATATAATTAGCAACTTTATAAAAATGTACACTTTAAAATAAAAAATCCTTTTAGGAGTATCAGCTGGTATCTTAAAGATCATCATAGTACTAAACCTTAAACCTGAAAACAGTTTTTACTTCAAACTATTCAAAGTGTATGTATGACAGAACGTTCATAATCTCTCCAAAAAGAGACAATCATGTTGATTGTCCTAAATAGAATATGTCCTTTCCTTTCAAAGAAAATGTACAGTGCACAATATCTTGAATTGCTATTGTAGTAATATCTGTCAAATTACTTCCTTGTTTACCATTAAATATTATGGAAACTGAAATGAAGCTTGAAATGTATGGTCAGAGGCCATGCTCTCTTCTCTTTGCATCTCATTAATTCCAGTATGACTTCAAGATAAATATTAGATACTGAACAAAGAATATTGAATGCATTGGAGAAATAGTGTTGATTTGCAAAAATAGAAATAATGATATCAGCCATTTTTTATCAGCATACAACATGCTAGTTCTTTGAGAAAAATGAATGAATAATCCATAAAACTTTCCTTCAACAAACTAATAGTCTGCCAAGGGAATATCAACAACAGACAACATTTAAAGCACTTTATATTAGTTGCCAAACACCTTATATTAGAAATAAAGTCAGTATTTTAGAAAAACAACTCAGGTATTAGGGGATTTTGTCAAACAATTCAAAGATTAGATGACATTGTATATGAGTTACAGCAGTAGAGCAGGTAATCATTAGGTAGAAAAAAAAATAGGAAAGGCATTCCAAAGGGGGAAAAAGGTATAGAAAATTTCAAAACCAAAAAGAGTACCGTGTACTCATAAAATTGAAAATATTCCTGGAGTAAAACAATGATAGTAAGATTAACATTTGAATTAATTCACATAACAAGTGTATCTAGAATAGCTATTCTATGTCATGCCCTGTTGTAAAAGCTAAATATAATTTATTGCATGCTTTTATAGGTATGTGGTACTATTTTAAGCCATGTGTATGTGTGTGTGTGTGTGTGTGTGTGTGTGTGTGTGTGTGTCTAAATACTCTCTATATAGAGGGTGCCAAAAAATGCATACATAATTTAAGGAAAAAAGTTGTATTAAAATTGTAATAATATATACCAATAACGAAAGATGTGAATACAAGTCACATTTGACTTCTGCAATTATAGGAGGTGCTCAAAGTAGTTACCGTCAGCGTCCAGACACTTCTGATTAAGGCGAGCTATTGATTGAGCAACATTGACCAAAGTGTCCACTTGTATCACTGTTTATGCCATTTTGGTTTCTTCCCAAAGTACCACCAGTATAGCTGGTTTTCTATGGTACCCCATATTGTTTAAGGTCCTCCATAGGTAGGAGTAAAGAGGTGCTAAGTCAGGAGAATGTTATAGAAACTCAAACAACGTTTTTCAATTTCAAATACCATTCAGAATGGTCTTGCACTTCTCGAACAACTGTGCTTCCACCATTTTCTTTGACTGTCCTCCTTGTTGCATGGTGACACTAGGATTCATTTGATTAATGCCATCTTTGAGCAAACCTCATACTACACATTGCTACCATAATTCAATTCAACTTCAAAAAGTAATACATAGATAACATCTCTTACAATATGTATACATTTTTTGACATCCTTGATACATATGTCATATATATACTATGTTATTAAATTCACATACCAAACAATTAGAATTTATATATATTGTATAGTATATATATGATATATATTATTTCATTTAATTTATTTAACAAATAGTAACATAGAATTTATTTCTATTTTAAATATGAGAAAACTAATTTCCCAAAAACTTAAGTAATTAGCCTGATATCCCCATTCAGTAAAATCTTCGGACAGGATTCAAATCTGTATGTCTAACTCATAAAATGAACTTATAACCTTTAAGAAGTGAGACTGAAAAAGTAGACAATCATTAGATTAAGGCTTCTAGTCTCCCATGAACCCAATGCAAGTGAAAACATAAAATATTGATGTCTATAATTTTATTTGATTCTTTGAAAAAATATCATTTTTTGTAAAATTATGTTAATGTGATAGAGTTTCACTCCACATAAACGATGGCTGAGTAGGCATCATAAATTAATTAACAATTTATATTGTACTCTTAAACTAACAAATTGCCATTATCAGTATCACGTATGAGGTCTAACAATTAAGTTTGCAAACTCATCCTAGAAAAAGTGCTACTTAATTGCTCAATAGCATTACAGTCACCTTTGAAGTACTCCCCTTGGGAAGCTATGCACTGATGCCAGCACCTAGTCCACCCTGAAAAGCAGTTGTGGAACTCTTTTTCTGGAATGGCCATCAGAGCTGTCATTGTATTACACTTGATGTCCTGAATGTCATCAAAATGTCTTACTTTCAATATTTCCTTTATCTTTGGGTAAAGAAAAAAGTCATTGGGGGGCCAGATCAGGTGAGTAGGGAGGATGTTCCAATATAGTTATTTGTTTACTGGCTAAAAACTCCCTCACACACAGTGTCCTGTGAGATGGTCATTGTCATGATGCAGGAACCACAAGCTGCTGGCAAAAGTTCAGGCTGTTTCCATCTAACTTTTTCATGCAACCTTTCAGCACTTCCAAATAGAAGTTGGTTGACTGTCCAGTTGGTACAAACTCATAATAAACAATCTCTCTGATATTAAAAATAGGTTAGCAACACTGTTTTAACTCTTGATTGGGACTGACAAAAATTTTTTGATCATGGAGAATTGGCTGACTTTCGTTGTGCAATTTGACACTTTGTTTCAGGATTTTATTGGTACACTCATATTTTATCACCAGTGATAACACAGCTCAAAACATCATCTTGCCTCTCCAAAAGATCTTGGCAAACTTTAACTCTCCTTTGCTATTGTGCATTGATGAGCTTCTTCAGGACCATTTTTTCAAATACATTTCTCATGCCAAGATTTTCAGTTAACATTTTCCCAACCATTTTTCTGTCGATATTTACTTGGTCTGCTGTGCTTCTCACAGTCAGCCAACAATTTTGAAACACAATTCGATTAATATTTGCAATGTTTTTCTCACTTCTGCTTGTTACTTGCTGTCCTGACCTCTCTTCATTAGTGACGCTTTCTCTCTCCTCAGAAAAAGGTTTAATCCATTTGTGCATTGCCATTTTCTTCATGGCATCATCCCCATAAACTTGGACTAACATGTCTCTGAATTCACTTCTACTCTTGCCAAGTTTAACAAGAAATTTAGTGTTTGTTTCTTGATCTAATTCAAGCTCTGACATTCTTGCTTGTCACTCAGAAACACATAACAACAATAATGAATGCCACTCAGCAAGACACCGCCACATTTTGACAGCTGTGAGATACAGATATATAAAGTTATGAAACCTTACCGAGTTGTTTGTACAGTGCTGCCAACATAAGGGCATGGTGGCAAGTTCATGAACTTAATTGTCAGACCTTCCTGTTAAGACTATGGATGTCTTTATTTAATTTTACAACAAGTTCACTTGAGTAAAAAGTATCAAAGTGCTCCTTGTGTTCAAAGCTCTTACTAATAAAAGGAAGAAGCTAACAAAGCCTTAGAACCACTTCAAGAGCATTCATCTTATAAATTTTTTTTTCTTGCTGAGTGTTTTAGTGAGAAGGATGCTGAAGTGGATGTAACTGATCAAGCGAAAACATAAAACTAAAAGCATTGCCTCTATAGCTACTTGAAAAGCTTACTACTCTATTGCCAAGCAAAAGAAATAAAAAACATTTGAAGGTGTATTGATGAAACAAGTTTTCTGGAAATGGCTGGGCTGTTTTATGACTTGAAGCAGTGGAAGATAGTTGAAACAGAATCTTTTAACATATGCTGTATCTACCTTATATTTTGAGGCGTCCAATGGGAAAAAAATAGTTCAACTCTGACATTTACTTTCCCTAATTCATAATTCAAAGTTGAAATGTATCTGAAGAGTTTAATTAGTCATGTGCCTAGCTGCAAAGGAGGCCTTGAAACTTAGTCTGTTAAATTAATCTTCTAATTGGGAATTATGCAATTTCTCACCTAGGATTTTAGGTGAGTGATTAATAAAATATAGCAAGGCTTTCTGGTGATAGCTAGAAAAGAGAGAAATTACCATTATATACAAATCCATAAACACAGTTACCACTTTTTTTTTATATATATTTAACATATATTTACTGAGCTCCTACTGTGTTTTAGGATGTGTGCAAGGAGGTAGAAGAAAATAATAAATAAGAAGAAAAGAAACCTGCTCATATGGAGCTTTCATTGTCCTGAAGAAAACAATATAATAAAACAATAAATGAGTAAAAGGTATAGACTATCATATGGTGATATACACTAAAGAGAAAAAATAAATCTGAAGAAGAAAAAAATTGGATAGCAAGTTTGGGGGAAAGATACAATTTTAAAAGACACAGTCAATAGAACTAAATTAACATTGGATTAAAGACCATAAGGTGATAGAGAAGAAAGCCATTTAACATGTGATGGAAAAGAAGGTAAAGAAATTGAGAACTGCAAAAATTTCTGAGGTGTGCACGTACCCAGCATGTTCAAATAACAAGATGACCAATGTTGTTGGTGTGGCGTGAGGACAAAATCAATAGCTCTCAAGAGAGATTAGGGGTGTGGGATTAGGGGTCTTGTTGCACTTTTTAGGACTCTCTGAACAAAATAGAAAGCCATTGGAGAGTCTGACAAATACTTTGAATAACAACCATGTGCCTAGCACTGTACCATTAATTTAGAATACAAATATGATGGTTTCATAACTGTTCACTGTGCTAAATTTTGTAGTTGAGAAACATTTGGTTTATGAACACAGTAATTTTTATTTTTAGGCTCTTTAAAATGTGTTTGATTTAAGAATAACACATATAAAAATTTAGTGTTAAACTACATGGTACTGTCAAAATGTGCAATAGAAGTTGGGAGAATGGAAATGGTATGGAATAGAGATGTTGTGCTCCTAAATTTTCATCTCTCTCTCGCTCTCTCTCCCTCCCTCTCTCTCTCTCTGTCTGTCTCTTTCTCTCTCTCCCCGCCTTTCTCCATCCCTCCCTCCTTTCCTTCCTTTCTTTCTTTCATCACTTTTTTCTTTTTAATAATAGGTATGATTGCAATCAGGAAGTTAGCCTAGAATAAGTGAAAAATTATTAGCCAGGCAACCAAAAAGAAAGTATCTCAATAGAAGAGGCAAAATTCTGATGAAAAGATGATTTAAAAAAAAAGAAAAGCCAGATTTATATTCCACATATGAGTGAAGTCATATGGTTCTTGGTTTTTTCTGTCTGGCTTATTTTGCTTAGCACAATATTCTTGAGGTCCATCCATTTTGTTGCAAATGGCAGTATTTCATCTTTTCTTATAGCTGAGTAATATTCCATTGTATATATGTACCACATGGACACAGTCAGTAGATTAGTGGTCACCTTGGGACAAGTTGGGAGAGAGTGGGAGAAGAGGGAGGAGGTGGGAGAGAAGAGAGAGTGAGCCAAATATATGGTGATGGAAAGAGAACTCACACTGGGTGATGAACATATGATGCAACACATAAACAATGTGCTGTAGAATTGTACACCTGGAACCTATGTAATTCTTGCTAACCAGTGAGCGTCACCCCAATAAGTCTAACAAAAAAAATGGAAAAGCCATGTAGCCAAAGGAGTTGTCATCATAGACATTTTTGGTGACTTTGGCAGGATATTTTCATTGTAATTGAGAAAAAAGAAGTCATTTACAGAAGTTTGAAAAGTGAGTTATTCAGTTTCCAGCAGAGTTATAGACTAAATATTTGCCACAAAATACATAGATTTTTTTACCCCCCTCCCAAGTTGTTAAATACTTAAAATGTTTCTGCCAAACTAACAAAAAATTGAGGTAAATCACTGAAGGACTCATCAAAATAAACTAAGATCAGAAAAGAATACAAAGCAAAATTTGAGCCTGAGGCTACACTGGCTCAAATATCAGTCCTGGAATGTAGATCTTTAGGGATGTACAGTCTAAACAGCTGCACCTGAAAGAGGTCCCTTGAGGTGGCTACAAGTTCAGTGAAAGTGAAGGCTAAAATAAAATCATTGGGGACATCTCTGATTTGCTCTAACTACAAAATGAAAATAAAAGTCCCTTCTGGGAATAATTAATGATAGTCTGCTTTCACACGGTTCTAGGTTTAGAATGTTTAGTATCTTTATGGTAAAGGAAACCTCAAGGCCAGATATTACATGGAAGTAGTTGCAAATTGATAATTCCTAATGAAACCCAGCAGAATTAAACTCAGATTCCCTCAATAGGAAAGCAATTTTAACATAGCTCTGTACTTAAATCTCCAAAATTAAAATCACAAACACATATTTAGATACCAAGTAACCTAAATTTTCATAACAAACTGTAATGTATTAAGTGTAAACAAATAAAAGAATGACTAAATAACAGAAGGTAGCCAAATTAACCAGGCATATTAAAAATCAAAACAAAAATCTCTAATTTAAACTTGAAATGTAAAGAGCTGGAAGATGTTACTCCCATTTATATAAGACAAAGCTGGACAAACTAAAATCCAGAGACCTTTCTTGGACCCATCAGAGAACTTTGGTTTCATGGCAAACTGCACCCTGAAATCTGGAGACTCAGATGCCTCTAGAGAGATACAAGAACCAAGATCTGCTTACCTGAAACAGAAACCACTGGAGCCATAACTAGCAGGAACACTTAAATGGTAGTTTTAAAGAAAAAGGCTAGGTGTATTACAGGTGAGGTAGAAGAGGAATAATAAAGGAAATATTTTGTATTGGAATATTAGTGCCAATGACCTATAAATTGGAACATATTGCCCAGGTCGATGGGAAAAAGAAAAATATTTTTTAAAAATTAGCCAAGAAAATTTAAAAGAAAGATAGAGGAATCCAGTAGAGATTTTCATACTGTGCATCAAATTAAAATCAAGATAGATAAAATGGATTAAACAGGAATGAGAGGAATCCTCAGAGAAATTAACAGTCAGCTTTGTGCTGATGATTGGGAAGAGCCTGAGTCAAACAGGTGGCTTGAAAAGGGCAGTCTGATCATTCCATCAAAGAGTCATCATGTAAGACTTGAAAGATAACAGCTCCTAACAGATGAGAGACTTTACTAGTAACTTTTGCTGCAATCATAACTGATTCAAATGTGAAAATAAGGGGGTGGAGTATAGTTAAAAGAAATTTTGGTGTTCCTAGAAATATCTAAATGCCCCAGTTCCCTTTACAAACAAGACTGGATGCCACCAATTGACAAGAATAGTGCCTGGGAATCTAGGGCTCCCTCCAGAGGATTGCAGTACATTCTGAAAATACAGAGATGTGTTTCTCATTAGTTTTAGATCAAGAAAATAAAGGAAGAAAAAGACTAGCCACTCAGAACAGATGATTATATGTAAATATATATATATATTTATAATATTAATAAAAGATGAATAGTTGGAACATTTTGAAAGGAAGGCAACCTCAGTATTTGCATCTAATAATTTCATGACACACACACACACACACACACACACACACAAACACACAAACACACACACAGGCTGTCTGCAAAGTATCCAGCCACGTAATATGAAAATACAGGCATTCATGGCTGGTTTTTTTTATAGACAGACCTGAAATATATATAATATATTATATTATATTATATGTAATCTTTTTTATAATAGGGTAACTGATATTACTGATGACATTTCAGTTACCTGTAGTCACAGGAAGCTTTTAATAGTTTCAAAATATGTGCTTTTTTTTTATAACATAATGCTGGTTTTCATGTCATTTTTGCCCTTGATTTTTGGTTGTAATTATTTTATAGTCACCATAAAATTAATCATAGTGATGCGTAAGTGAGTGTTAGCTGTGGCCCAGTATATTTATAATCCTTGTTTTAGTGTCTCACTAGCAATCAGAAAACTTAGGGATAAAAATAGAATGTGGCATTTTGGGTACTACTTTTACTTTTTAAAAACTGTCAGACATTGCTTTTTATTTTAATTTTTTCTGTAATATTTAAGCACATTTCACTCTGTTGTTAGGTTACATGTATTTCTGAAGATGAACTATAACACCTTTAGGCGTAAAACACAACTTGCTCTATTTTTCTTTAATGAAATAATGATAAATTTCTTATCCCAAAGTCTTACTTTAATAAACAATTCTTCATATTTACATAGACATTATACAACTGATATATTAGTATACAAATATAAAACAAATTATTTATAACATAACATTGCTACATGTGGATAGTATCCAAACTTGATTTTGTGTCCAGGCTATGTATCATTACAGACAATTAAATCCAAACTCAAATCACTCATTAGCATATATTTGGCAAAGTGGGAAGAAATGATAAATTAAAATTTTCTGTTTACTTTTCCTTCCTTTTCTTTATTCCATGATTGCCTTCTTCCCTTTCTCCCTTGCTTTTTCCTCCCTTCAATGGAAGATGCTGCTAAACTGTCATTTTATTTCCTTTAATTTCATGCCACACCTATAATCAAAAGGAAAAGTTTTTAAAACTAAAAAAAATACAAAGAAGACATTGAAGGGCTTTAAATAAAGTGGATTTTAATATATGAGGTCTGACAATTAAGTTTACAATCTTGCCACTGTGAGCTTATGTTGGCAGCACTGTACAAGCAACTCAGTAAGGTTTCATAACCTTCGTATATCTGTATCTTAGAACTGTGTTTGTGTGGATGTATAGCAGTGCCTTGCTGAATATTGTTAGTTATTGTTGTTGTATGTTTTTGTGTGCTGTTGCAAGACTGTTGGATCTTAAAAGAGAGCAACAAACAAACATAAAATTTCTTGTTAAACTTGACAAAAGTGGAAGTGGTATCGGGGACATATTAGTCAGTGTACAAATGATTTAAGCGTTTTTCTAAGGGGAGAGAAAGTGACACTGATGAAGGGAGGTCCGGGCAGCCAGTAACAAGCAGAACTCATGAAAACATTGAAAAATTCCTTGAATTGTGTGTCAAAAATTGTTGGCTGACTACGAGAAGCATAGCACACACTAAGTAAACATTGGCAGAGAAACAGGTAGGAAAATGTTAACTGAAAATCTTGGCATGAGAAAGGTGTGTGCAAAAATGGTCCCAAAGATGCTCACAGAAAAAAAAATCAAAGGAGAGCTGAAGTTTTCCAAGACCTTTTGTAGAGGCAAGACGGTGTTTTGGTCTGTGTTATCACTGGTGATGAAACATGGGTGTACCAATACAACCCTGAAACAAAGCATCAAAATGCACAATGGAAGTCAGCCCATTCTCCACAACCAAAAATGTTCTGTCAGTCCAAATCAACAGTCGAAACAATGTTGCTAAATGAATAATTCAAAAGAATTATTCATTATGAATTCATACGAACTGGACAGTCAATGAAGTTTACTATTTGAAAGTGCTAAAAAGGCTGCATGAAAAAGTTAGATGAAAATGACTTGAACTTTTTCCAATGCATCTTGACAGTGCACCAGCTCACACATCACTGTCTGTGAGGGAGTTTTTAGCCAGCACACAAATAGCTGTATTGGAACACCCTTCCTGCTCACCTGATCTGGCCCCCAATGACTTTTTTCTTTACTGAAGATAAGGAGATAATGAAAGGAAGACCTTTTGATGACATTCAGGACATCATGGGCCATAAAACAATAACTCTGATGGCCATTCCAGAAAAAGAGTTCCAAAATTGCTTTGAAGGGTGGACTAGGCACTGGCATTGGTACATTGCTTCCCAAGGGAAGTACTTCAAAGGTGACCATAGTAATATTCAACAATGAGGTATGTAGCACTTTTTCTAGGATGAGTTGGGCAACTTAATTGTCAGACTTTATACACAGTTTGCCTCCCTGCACATCATTGAAAAACCTTTCAGAATGAGAGTCTCATATCCACATTACGTATTTATTTTTTCAATGATCTAAGTCCTGCTGATTTGTTTTGAGTTTGGGGGGGACAGTTTTGTTTTGTTTTGTTTTGTTTTCATTTTTTGCCTCTTTATAACGAGGTGTAATTTTGACCATAAAAATGCCTGCATTTTAAAGAAACAACTGAATTGTTTGTACATACTTGTATTT
>PVJL010007013.1:0-83845 GCA_004026885.1 Lyroderma lyra
GAAAGGGGAGGGGGTGGGAGAGGAGGGGGGAAGCTAAATATAAGGTGATGGAAAGAGAAGTCACATTAGGTGGTGAACTTATTATACATCAAGTTGACAATGCACTGTAGAATTGTATGCCTGAAACCTATGTAATCCTTGCTAACAGATGTCACCCCAATAAGTCTAACAATAAAAATGAATTAAAAAAAAAAAAGAATTGGACAAACACCAAGGGAAAAAAAAAAAGAGGGGGTTAGTTTTCAAAAATTAAAAAAAAAACAACACTTTTTTTTATTTAGAATTGTCATAATTGGAAGCAAGCACTTCCTTCAAAGCGCTCCCTCCTGCAATCTCTTAATGTACCCAGAGACTGTGACTCCTCATCACAAAGATCTTACTATCAATCAACTATTTTTAAAAAATTTATGTATATTTATAGTCATGTGGTGTGGAGTACAGCACAGAGAATACAATCAATGGTGTTATAATAACTATGTAAGGTATCAGATGGGAAATAGACCTGTTGGGACTATCATTGTATAAGGCGTAGAAATAAGTATGAAGTTCTCTTGTACATTTGAAACTAATATAAATAAATAAATAGAAGTAATCATGGGATGTAAAGTAAGGCATAGCGCATGTAGTCAATAATATTGTAGTAACTATGCATGGTGTTAGTTGGGCACCAGATTTACTGGACTGATCACTTTGTAAGTAAATAAATGTCTAACCACTATGTTGTATACCTGAAACTAATGTGATATTTTATGATGCCTCTAACTGAGATAATTTAAAAACATAGAATTTGCTGTCAAAACCATCCATGGAATAGCAGACATGAGTGATGGGTAAGGCTTCATGTATTCTCACTCCCACGTCATTGCCCTATGGAAAAGAGAAAGGGTCACAGAGCCACCAGACCACCTGAGATGCAGCAGCTGCCTCCATCCCTCTGGGCAGCCTCTTCTGCCTTTGTAATATCTTCTTCCTCCAGCACATTCACCAGATGATGGCTTTTCTGCCATTTACTCTCCAGGCAACCTTGATTAAGACCGCCACTGCGGTTCAATCAGATTTCACCTATGAGAAAAGCATGGGGTAATCTCCCAGACCCCTCACAATCTGCTAGAAATGGCTCTGTGTACAATTTGCTGGAGGAAGAACACATAAAACACACACACAAAATGCAACAAGCTATCAGTGCCTAAAAGGAATGAATATATATATATATATATATATATATATATATATATATACACACACACACACACACACACACACACACACACACATACATATATATATATATATATATATAATATCCATATACACATATAAATGATATTGATAGTGCTAATTATTACAGCATAAAATGTGCAGATATACTAAGAGGATGGAAAAAATCCCAGGAATGGTAGCCATATGAACTTATTTAAAGTTTTACTTATGGAAGAAAAAAAAAGGAGTTATGAGCAGACTTAGAACAGAGGAGAGAGAAGATAAAGTGAAAACCCCCACAATGGGAAGTAATCATTAAATAACAGTGAATTAGGAAGCATATAGAACATGAGTTTGGATACATTTATAATAGCTGAGGATACACAGATAACCTACATTAACAAACCAGAAACTAAAGCAAACAATATAAGGCATCCTGTAGATGCCACTTGTACCTTCTGTTCTCTCTGTGACCTCTTCCCTTCCCACCACCTCCCTGGGAAAGCCTGCTGGGAGGAGGAAAAGGGAGGAGGAAAAGGCCGCAGGACAAGGGCTGGGTTCTGCCCTTCCCTGGCTTCCTGTCCTGGCTTCTGAACCCAGGTCAGCCCCAGGACACTCAAACAGGACATACATGTGTGACCCAGCATTGCTTTGGAAGTCATATGACTCCTCCTTGAAAAATAGTAAAGGGTGAACAGAAAAGATGGTATGATGTCTGCATGTGTCTCTGTCTTTCTCTTGTGCAAACATGTCACCTCTGAAAAAGAGAGTGAAAGCAGATAGCAAGGAGCCCTTGGAAGAGGAGGACAGAGGTCCTTGTTCTGGGAGCAGTGGGTCCTGTGACACCGGGGCTCCAAGGAGGGGATGGACCTCTGTAACTTTGGGAGAGTGATTCTCACTCTGCTGAGATCCACTCAGTTTTGCCATCAGCAAGTACACCTGAGAGGTCTCCGGCTGTAGCATTTCACCAGGAAGCCTCCCACTATTGGGGGGAGGTTGACTTTAAGCTTCTCACGTCACATGCATCATCAGAGGCACCTAGAGATTACCAATCCAAATCCTGCAGGAAGCCATTGGCCTCCTGGTGACCGTATGAGAGCTCTGGGTACCAGTATATTTAGACAGTCGTCATCTCCACAGTGCTTTGTGCTACCCTCTTAGCTCAGCAGCTAGGTCTGACTTAGGGGGAAGGCTGCCCGAGTTTACTGAGTACCTGCCTGTGCGGGTTCATGATCTCACTCATGTCCTCCCAGCAAGCCTTCAGGGTAGGCAGTATTCTTGTCGTCTTACTTTATCGGGAGAACTACCTGGCCTCAATAAGGGTTTGACTCAAGGGCAGCTCAGGCTTATCCACACCCCAGGCATTCCACACAGCAAGCTGCAAAGACAGGTCCTGGAACACAGATCACATGAGGCATGGTCTTTCGGAAGTGCTTGGGAGAAGGTGCTTCCAGAGGGCTCACGCTGGCTCCAACGGCTCCCTGGGGACACTGCAATGCCTGGCTGGGTCGCACTGATGCCCTTCTGCACAAAGACCCTGTTCCTTTTGCTTTTAGCAAAATGGCAAAGCAGGAAAGTTTGGCCTTGGTGTGCCCTTCTCTGCTAGGCTGACCAGACATCCCGATTTAAAGGTGACAGTAAACACGGGTCCTGTCCCATTTCAATCGGTACGTGTGGTCAGCCTGGTTGCACTGGGTTAAGTTCAAGATCACACTAGGTTGACCAGATGTACCGTATGAAATGGGACAGTACTGTTGTCTTCTGTCCCGTATAAAACGAGACATCTGGTCAGCCTGCCTTCTGCCCATCTCACTGCCCTCTCTGTCCCTACAGTTCTCCCTCCCCGCCATTCTTTCAAAGCTACATTCCCAGGAAAACCTTCATCCACATTCTTCCCTCAGTGTTTGATTTTGTCACAGGTATGCAGCCTCTGTTAATGCTCTTCTCCTAACCTCACCATCTTTTTTTCTTATCCTTCTCCCTGTTACTCCTTTCCTTGTCTGCAATATTCCCTTACTTCTTGCTCTAATTTCCCATTTATTTTTGTCTCCTGAGATAGCAAAGAGAACAAAAGAATGAGAATGGGAGAGATCCTTTGCATCTCCCTGAATGATTCATCATTTGATTTTTTTTATTACATTCTTTGAATGAGCCTCGTAAGATCTATGGTAACCAGATACCCCATCGGTGTCAAACGCTCTTTGAATATGTTGGCACTGTCTAAATAAGCATTTCACAGCCTCTTCATCCCCCTTTCTCTATTTCACAAGTCGGCCGGTTGGGTTTCCAGCTCAGGAGAGAGGAAGAAAGGAGAGAAGAGATGTTCAGAGAGGCCAAGGCATGCCAAGTAAGTCTTCCCCTTCTCTGGGCTATTCAGGCCCTTGTAGTCCTTTTGGAGAGGGAGAAATGGGCATGAAAGAGACTCCAAACAGGCGACTCCAAAATACACCACTGCGGCATCTTGATTATTTTGAGCTGATGGCACTTGAGAAACAGGAGGTGAGGACAGGCTCTCTGCCCTCCACCTTTCTACCGAAAGCAGGTCATAACATTTCCCCTGAGAACACTGCCCTCCCTGGACCAGAGACAGAAGAACATTCTCATCCCTGGAAGATGGCAGTGAAGGTTGAGATGGATCTGCACCAACAGACCTCCTAAAATCACCCCGATCTTCCATTAGTTTCCCCCATCTATTTCCTAGTCACTTGCCCGTAGTTGACTGCCCTCCCTCAAACCCCCTTGTCTTGTCCCTGTTCTATAAATGTATCTTTCTTTGTCCTAACTGCTCTTCCGGGTCCTCATTTCTCCTACCAAGGCTCTCATGTGCATGTAAAAATATCAAATAAGATGTGATGCTTTTCTTCTGTTAATATGTCTTTTGTCAGCTTAATCCAAAGTCTCTAGCTACAGAGCTAAGAGGGTAGATTAAAATTCTTTTTTCTCTCCTACAGCAGCAATCCAGTGTTTTGCACACACACACACACACACACACACACACACACACACACACACCCTTATCAATTCAGGAAATGTCAAAGTGGACTGGCCCCATTCGTTTTGCCAACACAGAAACTAAGACCCAGAGAAGCAAAGTCAGTTGATGAAGGTCCTAAAACCAGCTCATGTTTAAACCAGGCCTAGAAAGCAAGCATCCTAATTCCCCTGTTTCAGTGTTCTTTGCACTGACCCCCCCAAGGATGGAACATCGAGTCTTTCTGACATCCCCTTTAGTAATCATTTTTGGCTTCATTATCCATGAACTTGCCTGAAGTCTTCTTGCAGCTATTTCTGTTTTCAGTGTCATGCTCCCAAGAAGAGCCTGGAGCCACTGGGACAGAGGGAGATGGGAATGTGAAAGGTTTTCTTTTTGCACTCTCTCATGGCCCCTTTCCTTCTTACAGTTTAGGGGAGAGATGGAGACGTGAAAGGCTTTGTTTCGGGAGGGGTCTCATGGCAATCCGTTAGAATTCCCCAGGAAATGAGTTATATCGTTCCTGCCCCAGAAGGAGGCTAACAGCCAACAGAGATATGAAGGGTCATCTGGTCCACCCTGCTCTCCAACACCAGTCCAGGTGTTATTACAGCCATGAGTGAGCAGAGGTTCAGTGGGTGTCTCAGCCAGGTGCCCCACTTGCATCAGAATTTTCATTATGCCCTGGCAGACAGATGTGGGGCCACACTGCCCAAATAGCCCCCAAATATTATGAAAATAGCCCTTGGAAATTATCCAGCTTCTTCTTCAGTATAAGATCATGGGAGAGTCAAGAACAAAGCCCAAGGGTCCGGATTCCCAGCAAGTGGAGCAAGTTGGGCTTTGCTGGGGGAGACGTTCACTGCCTTGGTCAGCTGTTCAAGAGGGGGAGATTTCTCAAATGCCTCTTGAAAATCAGAAGTTGGGAAAAGTCTTCTTTTTTAAATGATGCCGGCCCCCTGCTGTTAACTTCCCAGCAAGAAGGCCTTTCATCTCACCTGGGGGTTCAATATGAAAGGGTTCAGAAGTGGGAGGGGGAAGATGACCACAGGACTTTGGCTGGGTCCTTTCCATTTAAAGGAACATGTAGATACTAGAGGCTTGGGGTATTCGTGTAATTAAAGGAGCTTATTGATGCAAAAAAAATGGGGTGATTGGGGATGAGAAAGGCTACCTAAGGGGTGAGGGGGCAGTCGAAGTGGGGCGTGCTGTGGTGACAAGAACTGAGTCAGTGCCACGGAAAGGAACCAAAGGCTTCCTTTCTCCTTAAGGAAATGATCGTTTGAACGCGACTCCCATTCTCCCTGACCATTTGGAGGAAGGGAGGCTCCCACTCTGCATTTAAATGGAATGATTTCAGGACGCACTCAACACAGTGGAGGCTTTGCGTCCCTCCTCTGAACCAGAAGGCCTCAGCTGCATTAAAACCAGGACAGCAGCCCTCTGCGCGTGCAGAGGGCAACCCTCTCCTCTGTCCGGTGGCCCTGACACACCGCAGGCTGCTGTGACTGGGTTTTGGGGATGGAGACGCTCCTTGGCTCAAAGGAAAGGATCGAGGGTTGTCTGGATTTCCTCCACTTAATTTAATTGCACTTTCTCCCGCGTTGCTTTGATCCGTTTTTAAACTACAGCTCTCCCAGAAGCGGGAAAGCTCTTACCTGTCATCAGCTGTTTACATCTAGGTATGACTGGAGGCTTGGAGCAGAGGTTTTTATCCTTTTCACAAAGGTTTGAAAAGCAGCTTCCGCCAAGCAGGCACTGCGCTCGTGTCCGGGGCGTCCACGATGAGCACACAGGTCCTGCCCTCGAGGAACCCGCAGTCTGTCGGTGGGTTTTACTGCTTAGGGTGAAGTAAGAGGGTGCAAGGCAGAGAAAGAGAATTTGAGCCCTATGGAAAGGAAAGAGGAGCAACACAAAGGAAGCTGGGAGCCCTCAAGACACACGTTTATGACATTTTTATGATTTTCCATTTTTGTCACGGGCTGGTCCTGTCTCTGATAAATGGCTCCCTGCTTGACTTCTGGAGACATAAGGCACTTATCCTTATCCTGCTGTCGCTGAGAAGACAGTGAGGAGGGAGGGCCAGGCACAGTCCCCATACTCCAGGATTTTGTGTTCTAAGCCCCGCCCAGCCCCACGCCCAGGGCCACGTCACAGCACACCCGAGACACCCATCCTCTTATTAAAATGTCCCCTCTGACTTGCTCGGTCAGTGCAAGAAGGACCGAGCAATGGGCCTTTTCATTAAGATTTTTTCCTACTTTTGACATCCCCACTGCCCCCAGGTGGTTCATGGGACAGACACCTCAGCCTGATGCCAACTGATGTCCTCCTGCCACCATGGCTCCTGGTAATTACCCTTGGAGTTGGCACTAAACACATTTGCATTGCTGGGGAGCCAAGGAAGTCCCATAACCCACCCCCACCTCCCAAGTGACTGTTGGGGGGAGGAAGAGCTGGGTGGTGGCAGGAGGAAGCTGGGGGCAGGTGGGTGAGCAGGGTGTGGGGAGCAGCCAGGGGGAGGGCCGTGGGTGTGGAAGGGCCCTGGTCAACATGCTGCCTGCCCTTGGCTCTCAGGAGTGACGACTTGGGGCTCACCAGGCGGGGGTGGAAGGTGAAGAGTAGGGGAGATGCTGGCACTTCTCTAAGAGCCTGGAAAACACAACACAAACCCAGAATGTCTCAGCAGGACCGGCTTCCCATAAGCACTGCATTTGCCCCAGAGATAAGACCTTCATTCCAGTCTTCCCTCCTGAGAAATGAGTTCTGACTTCACTACACAGGACTTGGGAACTTCTCAAGGAATTGTGAATGAGTACGTGGGAAAAGAGTCATTGTCAGAGGCAGGTGTAGTGTTGGCAACCGAAGCCCATTTGGAAGGTCCCGGAAGCTTGCCATCCTTGCCTGTGGCAAGAATTTAGTATTCGCCAGATGGATTGGTAGACTCTCCAGGGTGTAGCTCAATAGTCACGTGAGTCACTAGCTAGGCTGACAGACTTGTTACAACCAGATGACATGGACTGCACCTGCACTCAGGCCGGGAGGATCCTCGGCACAATTCTTTTTATTTCACAGTCAAGGCACGTAAGATCCCAAACAGCTTTAGGGTCTTCCCAAGGCCCCGCAGAGATGAGTGAGAGTGCTTGAACCTGGTCTTCCTCCCCTAGTGCAGGCTTCTCCTGAGCCCTTGCCCTGTCTGGTTAAGACTCAGATAGCTAAGAGGGTGTGAGGCAGACGTCATAGCTGCTGAGAAGACCTGCTGGGTTTCTGGGGAGAAGGAAGTCAGTGGAGGTCCCTCTCTCTCAGGCTCTCAGCTTCCCGCTCACCCTCATCGGGCTGCAGCCAGCAAGGCTCTGCAGGAAGCAGTGATGAATGCGGGGTGTGGGGGGAGCCTCACTGAAGAAATATGATGGAACTCTGCAGCAACTTCTCTTAGGGATGAAGAAAGACATTTTCACACTTGCTTCTCCTCGTACAAGTTCTCTGTATCTTGAGACAGGTGCTAGAAACTCATGGCCACCAAGTCAACTGCATTTATTCATCTATACAAGGGGCATCGCAATTATCTTCTAGAGGGCAGGCCCCTTGTAGTACGTCTGCATCTGTGGACCAGCTGGTGTGGTTGCAAGAGGCTGTGTTCGGCTTCAGTGAATTTTTTTGTAGACTTTCAACGTGTTTGCCCATTTCATGTTGGGTGATTTACACGAACATTGTGCAGCATGACAACGCACCTGCCGACTACATGCTGAGTGTTCAGTAGTTTTTGACCAAAAATGGTAGGACTCCCATGCTACACCCTCCCAATCTTGCCTCAAGAGAATTTTCTTGTTTCCCTGGATGTAAAAAGTGCTCAAAAGAAAACGTTTTGCCCATGTGGAAGAGGTGAAACAAAAAATGGCAGAAGCACTAAAAGGCATCAAAATCAGCAAGTCCAAAAACTGTTTTGGGCACTGAAAAGAGCATCTCAATAGGTGTGTTGCATCAGACGGGAGTACTTCAGTGGTGACTGAAGGTTAAACATGTAAGAATAAATACACAATTTTGTATAAACAAATTCCGTGGGTTTTCGAGTCCCCCCTCATATACATTCCTTCTTTGTTGGTGAGGAGCGCAGCTGAGCTGCCTATGAGGGCCCAGTGGGGGACACCAGGATGCACAGAGCCAGACCCTGCCCACCAGAAACTGATAGCAAGACAGAGAGGTTGGCATGGGCCCCTCAGTCCCGGAGCTAATCCGCATGGAGCAAAGCTCCAGTCACTCCCCTCTGTGCTTCACATGGGTGGGGTCCTAACTCAGAGCAAGCCCACAAGGTGGGTGCCCAGTGGCCCAAGGTCACAGGGTCTGCCAGAACTGTGATTAGAAGTTGGTTCTCTGCCAGCAGAGCTCTCGGTCTTGGCCACCACGCTGAACACTGCTAACCAGACCGGAAGGTACGAGGAGGAGAGCGCAGGTGTCAGCAAGCACAGTGGCAGATCAGAGAAAGGAGCCATCCCTCCCATGGACGCGGCCTCAGCCAGGTGGCTTTTGGCCCCTGTGTCCAAGAATAGAAAACATTTCTCACTCCCTGGCTTCCCATATGTGTTCTCTCTCCTAGAGGTGACACAAACTCTTAAACTGGGAGGGACCTTCGATATAATCCAGGCCACCAGGCCACCCCTGTCGCCCTAGTTCACAGGGAAGGACACTGAGGCTCCTGCCAACTTCTCCTGGTCACAGTCAGAGACAAAGCAGGGACCGACCCCTGGTCCCCAGCGTTCCACTCCTCTGCTATTCCCCACCCAGAGCTCAGCAGGGAAATAAAAGGCCGGCCCTCTGAAGGAGAACGGTGGCTTTCGCATGTCCCGTCTATGGGGTCCGACGAGGGATGACTAGAGAAGAGCTGATTGGGGGTCGTGGCTCCTGTCAATCTCCCCTCTTCCCCAAGGCGGACATGGGCTCAACACCGGATTCGGAAAAGTCCTATTGAAAGGCAATCAGTCTCTGCTGATTAGCCTGCGCTTTACCCTAACCAGCAGCCTTTATTGAACACAACCTGCTAAGCTGGAAGTCTCTGGGGAATCGCTTGCACAAGCCTTGCTCTCCCGTCCGAGGGACTGAGTCCTAGGGGACACCCGGGCCAGAATTTCCCATGACAGTCTGGTCTCCAGAGACCCTCGTCTCACCCCCTCAGTGAACATGCAACAACGAGCAACTTGGGGGTGTTTCGTGACTAACCAAATCTGGCCATGTGAGCTCTATGTGAGCAAAACGAACTGCTGCTCTGGGCTTTGGGCAGGAGGACCCAGGGTCATGCGGGCTTTTGAGACTGGAAATAGGCTGACCGGACGTTCTGTTTTAATCGGGACAGAAAACAACAGTCCTGTCCCGTTTCACACGGCCCGTCTGGCCGGCCTACCGACACCTGGGATGTAGCCCACTGAGACGAGGCTGCCCGCATGTGTCATTGGAAATGGGACAGGACTGTTGTTTCATGTCCCATTTGGAAAGGATGCATGACCCAGGGACAGCTCCTCGGTAGGAGGGGTGGTGGGACGGGAGGGACATGGCAGGGATGGCTGCCGTAGAGATAGCATCTCCAACCTAAAGTGTCTCTTTGCGGGCGATGCTTTACAGGCCTGTGCATCAAGGGCCTGAGTCAGCAGAACCCCTCTGCTTTCTCACACCCTGTGAAATTCAATCATTCCTGGGGAGGGCCTTTGGCTGGGAAGGCGAGATTTGGACTCTTGTTAAATAGGATTAAATTGCTGATTTCAGCAAATGAAAACTAATGACCCATTTGCAGTGGGTGCCAGCAGGGGTCATCAGCCTCCCTCGTGTGGGGACCTTGAACGGGTTGAGGGTTTGGATGCACATCCGGGGGTGGCCCTGCTTTAGGGCAACTGAGCCTAGCCTCTTAGACACGGACATTTCAAAGAACGACTTTCCTCCTAGGTAGGCTGACCAGATGTCCCATTTTAAATGGGACAGAAAACAACATCTGCTCAGCCTAGTGACACCTTGAATGTAGCTCCCTGAGACAAGGCTGACCATATGTACCGTTTGAAATGGGACAGGACCGTCATTTTCTGTCCCATTTAAGATGGGATGTCTGTTCAGTCTATTCCTGGGGCTTATTTTCTTTCTGAGTCAGCACAGAAGGGTGACAAGGGGTGAGAATATGAGTCTGGGTTTCTCAGAAACTGTCACCCTAGGGGTGTCTTATGGGTTTTTACACAAAAGGCAAAGTGGTCAGCTTGGCCCTGTACACTGGTCTCACCTTTCTGAGTTTTCTCTTTGGAAAGGCTGGAAGAAATACCTCTAGCCTCCCTGTACCGACTGCCCTGCAAGGGTGTGTCCAGTCTTTGTGCGGCCCGCCCAGTGAGGGGTGAAGAGGGCTGCCTCCACTCAGGGGCAGTTTGTACTCTCATCTTCCAGGATCTCCATCTCAAATGCAAATGCCACTTTGGCCAGTGCATCATCAGGTAGCACATTAGCCTGGCTTAGTAACAATCAGCAGAGACTAAAAGGGAGGCTTAGCTTCCACAATAATGATATTATCTGTTATCTATTGAATAATTACTATGTATCAGGCGCCATGCGCAGCTCTCGACAAACAATATCTTTCTTTCTTCTTTTTCTTTTTTCCTTTTTAATGCTCACCGCAGCTCGGAGGCAGAGAGGTATTCCAATTCACATTCAGAAAGGTTGAGCAACATACACAGGGTGACACACGAAATAAGACGGAGTTGTAAGCGCACCCAGGTAGTCTGACTGACATCTCACCCTTTGCTGCAGGTGCTCAGGGTGGCAGCAAAAGTTGAGGGAAAGGGAACACAGAAGGTGGGGAAGTTTTTGCTTCAAGAGGAGCTGGGGAGAATCAAAGAGAGCATGATGGGACTGAACAATCAATGTCCTTAGAGCAGCACTGATTTGAGTCTAAATTCTGACATCCTCTCCCCTGCTGTGTGTGACCTCAGGCAACTCACTTGTCTCTGATGGTCAGTTTCCTTATCTGGTAGCTAGGGATAATGATATCCCCTCTCACCATTGGAAGCCTCCCTGACCTTTCACCCCACACTTATTTTACCCTCCTCTGAATGTGTGATATAGGCAATGCACACACCACACTGTGTTTTAGCACCCACTGAGGTGTACTCTTTAAAGGCAGGGAATATGCCTTGGCCACTCTTACGGCCCCCGTACCTCATTAACTTTGCATGCATGCATGAATGCATGCATGAATGAATGAATGAACTAACAATGAGGAGTAAAATAACTTGGAACACAGAAGACATTCTAGACCCTAAGAGATTAGCTCCATCTGCCCCTTTGGTGATTCTGCCTGGGGCTGGCCTCATTGCTAAGGCTCAGAACCATTATTGCATGCTTCTGCAAGGTAAGATAACAGCCATCCAGGACAAAGAGACTTTTAGTTTTCATATTTCCTGGTGTTGATCACTCTGGCTTTTGATCTGCGGCAGAAGGGCCCAGTGCAGCGACGATGTGGTGCTCAAAGAGTGGAGCTTCTCAAAGGCAGTGAGTACCTGCTTCCGCCTTTGTTTACCAGTCTTTCAGTAAACGCTGAATTGACTGGAGGCAAGGCATTCCTCCCTTGGTGCATGTGTTCATCAGGACACTGACCTCATTCTAGCCAATGAGGAGGCGGTGGGAGCAGAGTTGAGAGACCAGGGCTCTTCTGGAAAGGAAAAAACCACAGCCCTGCCAGGGAGCCACATGCATGCTCTGAAGTGGACAGGGGTGAGTCTGTGGGAAGGCTCTAATGCACGGAGGCAGCCATTTGAGGCCCTGACATGTTGTGGAAAGTGAGAGCCTACAAATAGCAACCCAGGAAGGCATGGGGAGCTGGGTGGGGAGGGCAGGGTGGGGCGGGGCAGAGTAGGTCCTGTTATCACCGCCATCCTGCAAGAGACCACGCTGCCTTCATATCAGCAGAGCAACCATGTAAGGACCAATCCCTCCCCTCCACATTCCTTTCCCTCCCAAATCACTCCTCCCAGCCCTTAATTAGTTCACCTCTGCACCATGTGCTTCCCAGCAGGCTCTTTGCTCCACAAAGCACTACGTGGAAGCACTAATAATAAAAGCTAATGTAGACAGAGATCACTGTGTGGCAGATCCTGATCTGAGCTCCTACAATAACCCTATGAGGGATGGACTACTATTCTCTCTTTTTTAGCAGATGAGAAAACTGAGGCACAGAGAGGTTAAGTAGCTTGCCTGAAGTCACACAGATAGAGAAGAAATCAAACCCAAGCACTCTGGCTTGAGAGCCTGTGCTCCCAGGAGACAGAAGAAGAGAGCACCGGGATAGGGAGAGGGGATGATGTAGAAACCGAAAAATGGGAATGTCTGTGTGTGGGCAGCACAGGCCCCTGGGGGGTACTCTCTCAGCCTCTCGTTTCAGTGCATCTGTTTCTCCTTCATTACTGAGCGTGATGCTTGTTAGGGAGCAGGGTATCAGAGATGTGCTCTCCACCCTGATGGTAGACATGGTCCCCCAGGTAAATGTCACACCTGTTCCCTTATCTGGCAAGCCCAGTGTGTGGAGACACCTCTCTGCAGTGGGGTCTGTGGGTTCTTCAAAGCCTGATGGGAGTGAGCTCAGATGGGAAGCCTGCAACATCCACCTTCTTCCATTCGGCTCACACACTCACATACGCACGCACGTACACGCACACGCACATACACATACGCATGCACTCACGCACATGCGCATACACATACGCGCGCATGCACGCATGCACACACGCACACACATACGCATGCACACACGCGCACGCACACACGTGTGCACGTACATGCTCACGCACACATACGCAAGCACGCACACACATGCGGACACGCGCACAAGCATGCACGCACACGCGCACACACATATGTGCCCACGTGCACATGCACAAGCACGCACACACATGCGCACACATGTACACGCACATGCACGCATGCACTCATACACACACACACACACGCACATGCACACGCATGCACACACCTCCACCTTAGGCCCTATTGCAGAAGTCAGCTGGAATGGTACCATTGTCCCAGGTCCCTGGGGCGGTGTCTTCCCTGTGCACCCTCCTCACCCGTGTTGGCTTTTGACAACCAGGCAGATTTTTTTTTTCAAATCACTTTTGTGTTTTGCTGAACAAAGAAAAAAAATGCTCCTGTCATTGCTCGCTGTGCTGTTCCTTCCTCCGATTAGCTCTGCTAAGATGCACCCATAGAAAAGTAAATACAATTGCATACAATTAGCCATGGAAATTATTAATAGGAGCAAGAGATTCAATCCATTCTACAAGTAATTCTGTAGTGATTTCAGTAATTGATAGTAATTAAACACTAATTAATTCATTTCCTAGCTAATGTATTTACTTTATTTATGGGTATTCACTTTAATTACACTTGTTTGCATTCTTGGGTTAAGTAATACAAATTTCTTCTCTTTTCTGAAAATATTTATTTCAGCTTCTTTAAGTCATCCTCGGAGAACATGTGGCAACAAAGACGAATTGCTCTGAATTGCAGCTAAGCACATTGATTTCTCACTTTGGAATGTGGAGCTAATGGGAGGTGAGCCTCTGCAACCTACCTGATGAGGCCTCACCTCTGCTCACCTAATTTTTGGCCCAGCTGTTTGGCAAACACTGTCTCCGAGGTTGTCTTAGAAGAAACCAGCATCTTGACTATGGGCATAAGTTCTGCATGGACCTGAAATGTCAGTGAATGCAAATCCCATCCTCAGGCCTCATTTGGAATGAGGACAATGACCCTAGAGACATGTGGCGGGCATGTGTCTGTTTTGGAGGTTGAATGGCTATAAGCTATTTTCGTTAGACTCCCAGGACTAGAAGTGCAGTGTCAGGGCCCCTAGTCCAGACACTCAGCTGACGCATAATATGTCTCCATCAACCGGCCGAGCAGCCTCTGTTCAGACATTCCGACTAAAGAAGCATTCTCCCCAGTGCTCCATCTTTGGTCAGCTCCAACTATTAGAAATTCCTCCTCATACTGAGCCTAAATCTCTACTTTGAAAGTTATCGTCCTCCCCACCCCCAACTGCCCTACTCGTAGGCCCATCTGTAAAGAGTGAGTGCAATCTTTTCCACAGGTCAGCCCATCTGACACTTAACCATTAACATGACAGCACCAGACACCCAATTCATTCAACTGTTCTCACATAGAATGAATTTGTATCCCTTTAGCACCCCGTTGACTGCAGGAAATCCAGCCTCCTTACATCTCCCCTAAAATACGTGAAAGGCTATGGTCTGACTATTACAATGTGAAATAAAAATGAGCTCTCTCAGTCAAGATTCGGGACTTCCGTTAACGAGTGCATCAGTTTGGGTTCACCGCGTAACGATGATGACTCATTTGAGTTGTCGGCCCACTAGGAGCAAAGGTAGTGAGAGCTCCTGAGTGTTCCCAGGACTGTGGTGATAATGCACAGGTCGAAGTCTGAAAGAGACTCTCCGTCACAGGGAAGGATGGAAACCCCAGCTTTCTAGAAGGAGAAGTTCCTCATTGTGTGTCCCTTTTATATTCTACAAACCATGTTTTACCTTAGACTGGCCAGGGGTAGAAGAGGTGAGCGGTCCACAAGGGCAACAAGACATGCAGGATGAGGATGGCCAGCAGGTCCACACTCAGGAAGGATTATATTCACAGCAAAGTTGCCCTGTAGGTCCCCATCATGTTGACCCCAGACCTCTCCTCCTGGAAGGAAAGGAGGTAAAATAAGGGAGCAGGGGTTGAAATAGGAAGGGACAGGAGAGTTGCGGGTGCATCTGCCTTCTGGAAAGCTCCGAGTTGCACGTCTGTAAGAAACGCAGGACCCGATGACAGGTGAAATCCCATACATACTTATTCCCACACTGGGGGGCCGGCCTTCCCATGAGACCGAGGGTGGATGTGGCCTGCTTTCTTCACTGATCCGTCTGGACGAAGACGGACTGAAAAGCTGAGGCTGCACAGCTGGCTCATTGCTCGTTCACTGGCCTGTGGAGGCCCTGGGGCCCTGGCCCCTCGGGCTGGAGGCTGAGCAGAGAAGGGAACGGAAACCCAGGGGAATTCTGGGTCGTAGGCTCCAATGCTCAGCTGTCAAGTGAGGCAAGTGCTGACTCAGCCCACACCTCTGAGCTCGGAGAAGCAGTGGAAGCGGCCTCTAGGACCCCACTTCCAGCAATGCCCCGCTCCCAGGAGGGCGTGAAAACCGCCACACGACCAAATTATTGCAGAATCATAACAGGGTTCGGACGTGCTGAAAGAATTAAGTCGGAGGAGGGATTGGGGATAATCCTGGAAGAAAGCCCCATGTTTTTTGGCCTAGAGAAACACTTGTACGTGCACTTGAAAGAGAACACCTGGGTGCCCAAAGGGTGGCAGGAATGACCATCATTCCTTCCGCGGCTGATGAATTGAAGGAGCCCCGTTTTCGCTGGGAAGCGAACCCTACCCTTTCAACCCCCCTGCTATTGTTTGGTCCCTTAGAAAGTCCTTTCATCTTATTAAACAACTCTGCCTAACTACTTTTTAAACTGCACGAAGAAGATTTCCAACAAAGTAGAAGTGAACGTATCAGTAACGTGGACGCGTATGGATTGTCATGAAAATGGCGTGTGTGTGCATGTCATCTAGCAATCCATAGCCATGTATGGTTTGGTGTGTTCAGCATGCAGGGTAGGATTTGCATCTGCTAATCAGTTCAGAATCCAGAAAAGGAGCTTCCGATGAAAGAATTCCATTACTAGTCAGCCAGCTGTGAAATGCTTTACCTGTCCCTTACCTTATAAAGAAAGGCCTGTTTTCATCTACACACACACACACACACACACACACACACACACCACGTGATCCTGCCATGCCACAAGGGAAATCAGCTAAGAATTCATGAAAAAGTCCCTGAAAGAGAGAGAGAAAAAAAAAAAAAAATCAAGGTTCTTTGAATTTAGTTTTTCTATGAACTGAAATGAGATTTCAGGACCAGAATCTTTAACATGCTGTTTTATAATTAAGAAAAGAAGGGACAAAATAAAGGGAGGGATGGAAGGATGGAGGGAGGGAGGGGACGCTTGCAGACAGAGGAGGGTGAGCTCCATTAGAAGCTGTTAGATGAAAAATAATAATTATGGGAAGACAGGGTATGTAAGTAGGCCAAGTCATGTCACCTCCTTTGCTTCTCTCACCATCTTTGAAGTAGTGGTGTGTAAGCATTGACAGGAGTTACATCCCATGAGTCATTGCTTCCTGGGATTTGGTGAGGAGAGTGTAATGTTAACTAAATTTTAAGAAAACGAGAGTATGAAATCAGATAGAATATAATGAAAGAAAACTGATGGAACATTATTAGAGGTTAAGTCCATTATTCTATTTGTTTGCTGGTAATCATCCTTTGCCTTGGTTTCTTATTCCCAAAATAGACCCCGCCCACATTCAGTGTGAGTTGTGCATGTGACTAAATTTAGGTAAGAAAATGCCTACCCCATATAAAATGGGTAGAACACAGCCACTCCTCTGTAAAGGGCATAATTCCAATGGGCAATAAGGCACCACCCCCACCATTCAGTGTACAGGCTAGAACAAACTGAGTATTCCAACCAGCTTTCTGACTTTCATAATCAAGAGCCTAATTACTGAAAGGCTCTCATTGACATGAGATGGGCATGGGGACAAAGTTACTGACCTGACAATTCTGGGGACAATGAAAGACTAGGAGCCTAAAAGGAAGCCAAATTAGCTGAGGACACCAGATGGAATCCAATCAAGGTGCAGAACCAAGGGTCTGAGGAATCAACGTAACGTCTGTCCTGATGCATGGCGATTCCACTTACTGCTCTCTCCCCATGAACAACTTCACCTCGTTCCTTCCCTAGTCCCTGCTTGTATCCTTCTTGCCCCTTAAGCACTGGGCTGGACCCCCTGTGTTTGTACCCTCATGAGCATACCATCGCCACCTGCACAACCTGCTATTGATCCACCCTCGGCAGTCCTCTTCTCCTGCATTTCACAGTATTGACCATCCCTCCTCCACTCATTCCTAAAATACCGCCTCTCCTGTTCTCTTTCAACTGTGTGGAAATTCGGATATGTGTGCACTTTCTTCTAAACGGGGTGTGTATGCTTGCTAGCTGAGGGACCCTCCTTCTTGTTCTTTCCTTTTCCGAATGCAGATATTTCCCTCCACCAGCCATTCAACCCTTGCTCTGTACACTCTCTCCTAACCATTGCATTCAGGTATAAGATTTCAGGTATCACCTCTATAAACATGATGATCAAATTTAACTTTAGTCTGAGATCAGTCCCCAGAACCCCTTCCAAATGCCCAACAGCTTGCTGAGCTTCTCCATCCGGATGGTCCCACCGGTACTTTAAACTCAACACATCCCGGTCCAAGCTCACCATTTCTCCTCTACACCATCAAAAGAGAAATGGCTTCTTGGTGTATTGCCCGCGTCTGCTACGACATGTCCATGGTCTCGAGCCCTGAACCCTCATCCTCCTCCTCCTTCTTCCACTCTGCAGCTGGTACATGTTTGAGCTTTGTCACCGTTGGCCCCGTGACATCTCCTTTGTCTGCCTCTGCCACCACCCTGTTAGACATTCATCATCTGTCTCTGGGATTGCTGGGACTGCCTCTTAATAGCTTTTGATGCCTCTGGTCTTCCACATCTCTGATTCCTCATACAAATTCCTGTCAGAGTGATCTACCTAGAGTACTGCTCTGATCAGCTTGTCTAAAACATTTCCTTGTCTTGTGAGTCGTTCAGTCTGAAAACAAACACCCTAATCTACATCCACAGCCCCCCACGGGCCAACGTAAACTGGTCACATCTCCACGTGTCCCTTCACCCACCCTGAGCGTTTCGGCCGGACGAACCAGGAGCCGTTCACACACACGACCGTCTCCTTCTCTGTGCCGTCCTTCCGGGGGCTCACCGGGCCTGCCACGTGGGGTGCAAACCCCTTCCCCAAATGCCACCTTCTCCTAAAAGGCGCCCCTGGTCTCCAGCTGGAAGCAGTTACGTCACCCGACCTCGTTTCTCTGGGGTTTTTTATGGCCCTTATCACTTTCAATTTGGTATTGAAGTTCGCGATATCTCATCTCTTTTAGAAAACCGCAAGTCCTTGAAAGCAAAGCCAGCACCTTCACACACACAGCAGCTGTTTACGACACAGCCCTTACCTAGTGCCTTCTACACAGTAAGTGCTTCCTATGCACAGACTGAACGGATACATATATGAATAAATACAGGTGGATGAACGCTCAGATCGGCTCACCGAACGCAAGACTGTGTGTGGTGACAAAAATACATGAATCAATCACTGTGTGAATCAGAAATCAACACACATTAATCGTGTGCCCACAGTGAGAGCCGTGCATATTTAATTGCACGCCTCTGTGCACTCATGCTGAAATGGACAGAAACAGTAACTGTTTGAACAAATGGGCAATGAGGACTCTTTCTTCGGATACAGCAAGAGATCCTCGCACAGCCACCTGCATGGAAGAAAATGAAAATATTGGTGTGGCTCGAGAGTGCAAGCCCGGATAGCAGGGCTGCTGGGACTGGAAGAAATCCACATGCATTGGGGAGCTGTGAGAGTGAGGACAGGGGCCAACCCAAGTTGCCCCTGAGGGGGTGCGGAACCCCAAGCCCAAGAAAGGGCTGAAGGGCCGACGATGAAAACAGCAGACAATCCCAAAATGGCTCGATGTGAAAAACAGCCTCCCAAGTATTCAGCAAACTGCATGGACACGGCTGACATGCAGCTGTGTGTGTGAGTGTGTGTGTGCACGCACGTGTGTGTGTGTGTGCACGTGTGTGTGTGCACGTGTACATGCATGCATGTGTGTGTGCACGTGCGTGTGTGTGCGTGCGTGCATGTCTGTGTGTACGTGTGTGTACATGTGTGTGTGCACGTGCTTGTGTGTGTATACATGTGTGTACGTGTGCGTGTGTGTGTGCACGTGCATGTGCGTGCGTGCATGCGTGTGTGTATATGTGTGTGCGTGTGTGTGCGCGTGTGTGTGTGCACATGTGTGTGCGTGGGGGGTACGTGTACGTGCGTGTGTGTGTGAGCGCACGTGTGTGTGTGTGTGTGTGTGTGTGTGTGCACGTGCGTATGTGTGTGTGGACGGGGCGGGAAGGAACGTGGGAATGAATGAATGAATGCATTCAGGACACCCTGATAAATTCCCCCTGGGATCAAATCCAAACGTCTGCTTCGGAGAGATAAACAGAGAGCTCCGCGCCTCAGAGGCATAGCCAGTGGCGGAGCACCGCGCTAATCTCCTCTGCACGGGGTCCCAGGCTCTGCCGCAAACGTGCGGGAAAAAGAATAAAAACGGAGGCAGGAAGAGGCTCTCACTAAAGGCGACAGTGTGAACTCAAACGCGCTGTCCCATTTGGACGAAGGCAACCAAAATTGATGTTGTTTCAAAGAGGGTGCGGAGCAATAGCAGAGAAATAGACTCATTGGCCTGGAGAGATAAAGAGGGCTTCCTGGCTAACGCGCGGGGTGGGGACAGGCCGGCTGCCACGGAGCATGGAAATGCCACACGTTTCCCAGAGAAGCTGCGCTCTCAGAGCGCGTCCCCCTTTGTCGTATCGTTGTCCCAGCACCCCGTGAGCAGCAGCGGGCACTGTCCTTCCCCCACCCCTCCGCCCCCACCACGGCGGAAGGTACCTGTAGCCTCAGTGATGCGCACATGGGTGACCATCTCCCCTGGGCCGAATCCAGGGCTTTCGACTGGTCCTTACACACTTCAGGGTAAACATCACCCTGTGGAAATTCAGGTTCTCAGTCCACAAGTCACAGCTGAGGCCTGACACCCTGCATTCTAACAGGCTCCCAGGCGAGGCCCTGGGGCCAGGCCGGGGTCACCCGTGGAGTAGCACGGCCTTGCATGCCACGTCCGTGGGTGATGCGTTTGAAAGAACCATCTCAGTACGTGCTGGACTATTGGCCCCTCATTTGATGGGAGGTTATTGAATTTACCGACTCACGTTCTAGAATCGATGTCACCAAGAGCTCCTGCGAGGACAGAGTGGTCTTTAGCTCTGAAACACATGATCAGTGAGAGGACACGCCTTCCCTTGCCTGACTCAGTGACTCTGCGAAGGTCACAGACCTTCTCTGGATCTGCTTCTCCGTAGGAGCACAGCCAAAGCCCGTCCTCTCCCATGCATCAGCTATGGTCCAGCTGCAGGAGCCCAGGGAAGACCCCTTGTTTGGATTGATGTGGCTCTTTCAAAGCCCCCCGACGTCCTGGGACACAGAGACCCCACGGGACACCCGTTTGCACCATGACGCAAGGCAAACTTGACTCCTTGTTTTCCTTCAAGAGTCTCAGCACACACTGTCACCCTCTTGGTGTTCCCGGCGGGTACGAGCAGGCAGCTGCACCATGCCGGTGTCTGCTGAGGACGGAGGGCACCGGAAGGAAGGCACTGAGAGCAGCCAGCCTCATAGAGACAGAGAGGGGCCCAGAACAGCGGTTGTTCGTGGCCGTGGGGAGGAGGAGGGGCAGCTGGTGTGTAGTGGGGACGGAAGTTCAGTTTGCGAGACAGAGAGCTCTGTACATGGATGCTCTTGTCGGTCACGGTGATAGGAGTGCCACGTCAGACGGGTTACAGTAGTAAACGTTATGTTACGTGCATTTTTTCACAATACAACGATGGGGGGAAATGTTTTTCTAAAGCATTTATCATTCCTGGGAGGAGCCGTTCACACTTTGTAACTCTAACCATGTAACACCATGAAGGGAATTTATACATTACATTCCGTGTGACAACCAGCTGATACAAAGGCACTCTCGAATGAGGTGACAGGGGCGCAGGCAGTAGGTGAGAGGCCACGGAAGGCTGGCACTGCCTGCTGCCCGGCTCTGCTGAAAGCCAGGACATTTTCCGTGTTGCCACCTGGACCACCTGGGGCCACCATGGGGACCCGAGTGACCTCAAGACCCAACGTGGCCTCCAAAAGCTCCCAGGCCTGCTGCAGGCCTTTGCCTCTGCCCCACCCAGCCTGAGACTGAGCTGGGGCTGCTGCGGGCTGTGGGCCCCCAGAGCCACCAGGCTGTTTGAAAAGCCGGAGTGGGCTGGCCCCCGTGCTGCCCTCCGCCAGAGGCTCTCTGAGAAGGCGACAGAGAGGGAGGACTCGGACGTCTGACTCCCCACCCCAAGGCCTGCAGCCTCGGCCTCATCGCCAGCCCCAAAGGCCCTTCCGAGGGCGCAAACCTCCAGGAGAAATTAAATCCTCACCCAAGAGTCTTTCATTTTCTCCACGCGGCTTAATGAAGGTTCCAGAATGACTGACCCCGGAGGCTTTGTCTGACAGCCCTGCTGGTAACTAAACCCTCTGCTGTGCGCCCCCACAGCCTGAATCTCCGGCGTCGCCTCTAATCTTATTTTCTATTTCGGGGCCCCCCCGCATTAGCACCTTTGATTCCTCCTGGCATGTTTGACAGTGAGTTTGGGCGAGTGAGAATCATCTCTTTGTGCAGGCCAACGGGCATCGCATGGGTTGTTTTAGAATAATAACTTGTACTTAAAATTACCCCCAGGATGTCATAATTACATGGTCACAGCTTTCTTCTTTGACAAGATGGACAGCCAGAGCTCAGGTGGCCCACAGAAAGCTGCTGGCATCGAGGAGACAGGGGGACAAGCGGGTGTGTCCTTAAAGTCCCCCAGCGGGGAGTGGGCCTGAGAACCTAAGCTTATGATGCGATGTGATCAGGGAGGAGGCTGCTCCCCCACACACACGCCCTCTTCTCATCCAGGAGGGACACAGAGAACCCAGCACCAGCCTCATCTAGGGTGGCACAACGTGCAGGGTGCCCCCTAGCTCCCCATAACTGTGAGTGTCACATTCCTATGGAAGTCATCACCATGTCCTACATTCGCAAAGGAAACTTCCGTTTGGCCTAACTCATTAAACCAAAGGTCTCTGCTGAAAGGGAACTGTTGTTTGGGAGGGCCCCTTATTATCAACAATAATGCAGGCTGGGTTAATTCAGGGGTGCTCGCGTGCACGCACTTTTACATTTGCTTTTAGTAATTGTCCAACACGAACCATATCACAGAAAGCAGGGGGCACGTGGTGCTGTGGTGGACTCCGCCCTCTCAGCCCTCCACCCCCACCCCACCCCAGGGGCTTCCACTGAGGGGACCCAGGGTGGGGACTCTGACTTGACATGGCTCTGGCTAAACTTCTAGCAGGGGCTGAGGCGGGTGACATCAGGGACAGGGAAGGGGAAGGCTTTAAAACTCTGATTCCCGCCAAAGTAGAAGGTCAAAGGGGAAGGCCATGGCCACATGCTAGCATGATGAAGGTCCTGGACCCAAGGGGAAAGAAGGAAGGGCCAGAAATGGGACCGGGGATAAGCTAAGCTCACGCTGGGCATGGGGCAAGTCACACCAGGAGGCCAACCAGCAGAGCGACGTGAACTTGGAATTTGGAGTCAGACCAATCCCAGCTCACCGTGACGCCCTGTGTGTCCCTGGGGCAGATTACTTAACTCCTCTGTGACTCAGTTTCCTCACCTCTAACATGGGAATCATAACCGAATCCTGGTTAAACGAGAACCGAGTGCACCCACGCAGGCAGAGAGCTTGGCCCAGTGTGGGGCGTGAGCCTGCCCTCACCAAGGAAACGCTGGGAATATTCTTTTCACGTCGCTGTTGTTAAAGGTCTTCCCTTCGGCCCCCAGCTGCAGTTTTCTTGCTCTTCTTTCTCACCTGGAAGTCCCCCAAATGCTGCATTCGACCCCTAGGGAAGAAGGTCAGGAAAGCATTCCGGGGGAGGTAGGGGGGCTGACTGCATCCCCAGAATCAGCCACAGTGCGGTACACGGGGGTGCGCCCAGGGGAGGCCCCGGCCTGTCTGTGCTTGTCAGGAGGCTGAAAGGGGGTTCAGGGGGTACCAGGCTGTGAGAAGGGGGCCCCACGAAAACCCAGTTTGCAAGCCCAATTTGTAATCCAAGGAATTACCGCCACTGTGCCAAGGGGCAGGGGAGGGGACCCTGGGAGACACCTTCTCTTCGTGTCCTCCCCATCAGAGACCTGGAGACCTCCTCGAGGTTTTGAAACAAAGTGACATTTTCTCCTGCCTCAGGGTAGACTCAGCCTGTATCACAGCCTCCCCGAACACCACCTGGGCTTCCAGAGGGGTGCAACAGCCCATCTTTCAAATGACACTAATTAACGTGGGGATGATTGGTAAAAAGCAAATCTACGTCAGCCCCTTGAGTAGAAACCCTCTGTGATCTCCAGTGACCCCCATGCGTCCAACGGGCTCTCGGCAGGTGCGTGGGCCGGGCCCGTGATGACGCAGGCACCTGCACGATCCGGTCTCCACCCCAGGTCTCCGGCGTTGGCCACCCTTCATCCCCTTAGCACTCTGGGCCTCTGCTTCTGCAGCTGTAAACTAGAGGGCCTGGACCACGTGACCCCCGCCGGTCCTAACGCCTCTACTCCACAGCACCCCAAAACCAAACACACAGCAACAACAACAGCCAAAGTAGTCATGGGGTTGCAACGTACAGCACGGGGGGGTATAGTCAATAATGGGGTAATAGCTATGCATAGTGCCAGGTGGGTAGGGGACTAGTCAGGGGGGTCCCTGCATAAATTGTGTAAGTGTCTCGCCACCCTGCTGTGCCCCTGAAATGAATATGAAATGAGGTTGAATGTCAACTGTAATTGAATTATTTTTAAAGGGGAAGGGGGGAATGAAGGGGAATAAGAGGTTCAAGTTTCCAAGTATAAAACGAGCAAGTCGTGGGGGTGACATGTACAGCACAGGGAATACAGTCAATGACATTGTGACAGCGTGGTGCGGTGTCAGATGGTTGCTAGACGATGGGAGTCATTTCTTCAGGTCTACGAAGACATGTCGAATAACTGTGATGTAACCCTGAAACTAGCTAATATTGTACGTTAGCTATAGTTTTAATAAAAATCTTAAAAAGGAAAAAAAAAATGGAAGTAGCCAGGAATCTCACGCAAGAGGGTTAAGCCTGGACTCTGTCCCCCCACACGTAGTTTTCATTCTGCAAACTTTTCCATCCTGGTCCCCTTCCGAACTCTGGGCAAGGACAGTCCAGGTAGCAAAGAAGGTGTGACAATAGCCACGCACTTGGATCTGACCCACAAGGTAAAGATGCTCTTGTCTGTCAAAGGCTCATACAACCCATGTTTCCCACGTTGGTTTACACGCATGCCCTGTACTGTTTGCAAATTATACCTCAATAGAGCTACTAAAATGTGAAAACATTCTGTACGTAAGAGAGACCTAGTTTACTCCCCCATGTTTTGCAGTATCGTTTTGCTGTTTTAATCTACATTAAACTAATTTTTTTAAAGAAAAAGTAGGGGGCTGTGCAGGAGGCTTTGTTTATGCTCTGTTTTCCGGCCTTCTTGTGGCTCTGCACTAAATTCCATGTGTTCTGGAAACAAAAGGAAGAGTTAAGCCCTTTGATGTTCGAGCTGGCAGTTTGTGTTCAAATCCTGCCTTCCCTCTGATGAGCTGTATGCTTCGGGCCAGGTGGTAATTGCCCGGGTCCTCAGTTTACTCATTGGGAGAACAAACGACATGTGCACGTGTCACATGCCATTGTGCTGAGGATCAAGCTGTGCCCTGGCGCCTGGAGGCACTCGGTGAGTGGTCGGTAGTGCGGTGATTGCATTCGGGGTCTGAATTGCAGGTGGAAGTCCCACCCAGGGCCACCCTCAGTTTTACTCTGCTTCTGAGTACCAGCCTACTTTTGTAAACTTTTTAAAGTCATTCTGTTTTCATTGGGAGAAATCTTCAAAATTACTCTTCCGGCTCCAACATGACGAAAGTCACAAATTTGGGTCCAACGCTAGCTAGACCTCCTCCAAATCTGATGTCTCAGGCTCCTGAGTGTGTGTGTGTGTGTGTGTGTGTGTGTGTGTGTTTTCCCTCCTAATACAAGTTCTTACCCTATCTTTTCTGCAGGGACCTTGCCTTGCTCTGGCCTTTTGAGTTCCAGGCTGTGACCCCCAATTCTAGAGAATAGAAACAGTGTGACTTCTTGTCACCGTAGAGCTCTGTCATCATGCCACTTTCCTGAGATGGCAATTTCATTGCTGCTGCTCTGCTGAATACATTTTTAAAGAAGAGTCCCTTGGCCGCCTCCGCCTCAGTGTTCTTCGTGGTGAGACGCGATGACTACAATCTTGCGTGCACTTACAAGTCAATTTTCCTTTAATGATGACTTCACCTGCTCCGAAGCTTATCAGAAGGAGGTTCACGCTCCGGGGTCTCAGCTCGAAGCCGTCAGGGCCCACGCAGCTGTCCTGTACACAGTTGCACCTGCTTTGAATGTCATCAATGCGATGCAAATAGGCAAAGCGATTTGTGCGGCGGGAAACCGGAACCAACAATAAAAGACACCGTGTTTGGGATTACATTCATAAATCACTTCCCATCGGCCACTGAGCTTTCTGTGCGAGTCGGCTGAAGAGGTTCTGAGGGCGGAGGGACCGTGCACATCCCCTTTACTGACTCACGTGCTGTGACGGAAGGGTCCAGAGGGTCATTGTTACGTCTTGGCAAGGACGAATTACAAGGGGTTAAAGTGGGCTTGAGGCCTCAGGAAGGAGGAGGCGGTGAGGGGGATACAGCGTTTGTTAGGCAAAAGGCACCAAAGAAATGTGCTTACATCTGCTTCTATAGCTATGGCCGGCAGCTCCTACAGACGTTTGAATGGAGAGTTCTGGAAGGGCTTCCTTAGGCTTCCTTAGAAACTAAAGTCTGTAAACCCCACCTCAGACAACCCTCCACGTGTAAGACTTGCTCTGTGACTTTGAATTAACGTGCTTCTATTAGCAAAGCAGCAGCTGTGGAAGCTCTGGGTCCAGTAAGGAATGGGGACAGCCTGACAGCCTGAAATCTCCCTGATTTCGCTCATCCCAAGGGGTGTCTCCTGCAATGCAGTCAGGGTATGGCTCCCGCGGCTGGCACACCTGCGAAATGGATCCAAACCATCTACCGAGGTGCCAGGACTGGAGAGTTCCTCTCTAATGAAAGCTATGCAGCTTGCTGTTGTTGTATTGTTTTATTTCTCCCAAGAATGTGGATGGGTATAGCCTAAAACAATACACAACCACAAGACACAGCTCTAGAGACAGTCACCACCCTTTTATTGTCATTGAAACACATGCTTCTCACAACTGAAAGCAGGTCTGGGACTCTGCTGGAATTCTTTAGGCCAAGCCACAGAGTTCACAGGGGTTGGGCAGTGCTGGTACCTCAGACTATTGCAGGGTAGGTTTGGGTTTGACATGACGGGCCAACAAGCTGGAGGGCAGGGGGAGGGACAGAGAGGCCATTTTCTATCTAAAATGCTCCTCTCACAAGGGACGGAGTGAAGGCTGCTGCAGGATGTCAGCTCTGTGGCCTAAACAAGCCTGCATCATCTGCTGCATGTAAGACCCCGGGCAACACCCCACCCTCAACGAGTCTGCACGGCCATAAAAAGAGAATCCAAAGCACAGGGCGACAGAGCCCAGTGTGAGATGCAGGTGCCTTGAAGGCTGTGAGAAGGCCAGGGAAGGGCACTCATGATGGTGTGGGGCAGAGGAGATGGAACTCCACCTGGAACTCAAGGAGTGGAAGCGGGGGTGTGGTCTTGGTGGCAGAAAGAGTGGCAACTGAAGTGTGGCAATACGAATGGGCATAACAGGATAGGGTGACAGGGGTGGTGGTACAGCCTGAGGAGACAGATAGCACATGCAGGGGTCCGTGCATAGCATGGGGAAAGGCGAAGACCTCGGGCACAGGGAAGCCATCGGGGCAGGTTAGCATCATTAATTATGAACGCATAGTTAAGATACCCTCCACCGTGGATCCAACTCCCATGTGCTGGAGTGTGGAGTGGGGAACCCACTGAGAGTCTTAACCCCCAAAACGTGCAGGTTCTGTTCTCACAGCTGCAACTGACCTATTTTCATCAACACTAGAGGGGGTCAGCTGCCAGGGTGTGGACCCACAGATGTCTGGGAGAGGGTATCCCCAGCACAGCGCAGTGCCACAGCTAACTCGTGCACATGTGCGGGGACAGCTGAGCACCCTCCAACCCCAGAACGATGATGAGAATCCCCCAGAGTCAGCGTGGGAGTGTCTCTCAGTCCCATTCCTCGGATCATTGTTTGCAACGCTGCAACAGAACTCTTGTCCCCGTGGATTTCCCAGGGAGAAAGCGCAGCTATTTATTTGCTGAATTTATTTAAATGCACCCATTACCTGAGTGCCTCTAGGCAACAGTACAAAAATATTTTTTCAAAAAGAATGAGGATTCAATTAGGCAGAGATGCACTTGTAGCTCTGGCGAGTAGGCCAGCAGGGCTGTCCCCTCCCGGCAGGGGAAGGGCTGTTTCCCATCCAGCCCAGGGCTCCTCCCGTGGTTCTCAGACTGGGCTTAGCTCTAGGCCGAGAAGGGCTGGCACATGGCAGGCAGCTAAGGAAGAAGATTTGGAAAACACTGTGAATTAGATGTCTCTATTTTATTTTGGGTTCCTACTCAGCCATAACCTGAAACAGGTGGGTGGTTAGGCTGTGGTTACTCCCACATAAATCTTGTGAGGCAGGTAGTTGACTCCTTAAAACTCCAATCTGGTGATATCGCTGCTGCTAATCTCCATGTGTCCCCAGTGTTTTGAGCTCCAGATCCTCCCCCAACATAGTACACAAACTCATATATGGTGATGCTTCATGATCAGACCGCGGGCTAACTCCCCTCCTGCCCCAGCCCCCACTCCAGTCACTCAGAGCTATCCGTAGGTCCTGCACTGGGCTCAGCGAGTCTGCACCACCGGGTTGTTGCAACTCTTCCATCTCTCGAGGTTATTGGAATATCAGTGTCAGTATCAGAGTTCTGCAGCTAGATCATTTCTCTTCATCTTTCAAGTCAGTAAGGGCACCACCTGCTCCTGAATGCCTGCCCTGGCCTTCATTCTGAGACAGGTGCCCCTCCCCAAATCCTGAAAACTGCAACCGTCCTCATCACACTGTGTGATAACCCATAGCTTCCTCGTCTGTCTCTCTCTGGCCCGAGCTACTTAAACAAAGTCCTTGTCATTCATCTCAGGATTCCCAGTGCCTGGAACACACAAACAGAACTTCCACGTTAGATACAGGCCTGCCCAGGACCTGGCTCTGAGCCTTGAGTTCACCACATCGCCAGCTCTTTTCTTCTGTAAAAAGGAGATGATAATAATGCCTATCTCATTAAATAAAATTGTGGGGGCGAAGTGAAACACTGCATAGGAACAACCCAACTCAGTGTCCTGTGCCCTCCGTGACTAACGCTGACAAAGGGAACAGGGCCTACTGACTTTTTCAGAAGACACGAAAGCTCGGAGAACTGAGTCACTTGCCCAAAGTCACAAGAGAGGCAAGGAGGTAGCAACACAGAACACAAGCCTAGGCTTAGCCAGCTCCAAAGGCTCTGAGCGAACTTCTGCACCACCCAAGGCTCTGCAGACCCGATACACCCACCCATCTCTGGCCCACGTGGCAGGCCCATTTCCTGTGCAGGGAAACCCAGATTTTTGGGTTCTTCCAGCTGAAGAATTAAGGGAACCTTCTTCACCCTCATCATCTGGGGCAATGATAGTGATTCCGAATAAGGTTGCTATCGACACGTTTGTTTATAGCCGGAACGTACAACCATTTAATGGAATGAACAACCAGACCTTGTGTCTCAGCAAACGATTTGATCCTATCAGTTCCTTTCTACCTCTTCCCTTTCTCCCTTGTGAAATAAAGATTTTGGAATAAATGATCTCAACTGTCTACATTTCTGTGCTATATATATGAAATAAAACAGCCCATGCTTCCGGAAGTCACAATTAGTCTTAGAATGCCCACTCCTGGATAACACACCTCTGCTTCCCTCCTTGGGTCTGGGTAACGAAAATCGTTAGTACCTTTCTGCTATCTACCCAAGTGAGGTCATGGTGGTGAGGGCAGCCACAAGCAGGAGAAAGGGTGCCACACATGGATGGATCCAGCCTCCCTGAGCTCCATCAGTCTCCTGGGGAGTGGGGAGCAGGTGCAAGATGCAGGGCCTGCATTTTCTCCTGTTTCCTGCTCAGAAGCCATTCCCTCTGGGCTGCTCAGGTCCACACAGGGGCTTCTCCTGGAGGAGGGGACTCTCAGAACTCGCACTGTCCTATCAGCTACATGGCAAGAGAATGATCTGCAGCCGGCCCAGCAGTTGCTGCTAAGAGACCATTCTCCACTGGGGCCCGCAGCTGTGTTTGCATTAACTGTCCAGGGTGATGGGCCCTCCGGAGAGGCTCCTGCACACACACCCGGCCCTGCAGCGCGGCTCAGAGGAGGCTTCGCTTTCAAGGAAAGGAGCATGTTGGCCAGCAATGTGGTCACACCACGGGAGCCTGAGGCTTTGCCGGGCTTTGCTACAGCTTTGTAAATAGCTGTCAAAAACTTCACTGCAGACCACACACCACCTCACTTCTGTATGGAACTAAAGAACAAAACAAACAAACAAAACAGAGAGGGTCTCATAGGTAACAGAGAACAAATTGATGATTACCAGAACGAGAGAGGGTCAGGGGGCAAGGTGGAAAAGGGGAAGGGATTAAGCCCTGCAAATGGGTAGACACACAATCGTCACAGAGCTGAAAAGTACAGTGTGGGGAAGGTAGTCAATATATTCTAATAGCTACGTATAGTGTCAGGGGGGCGTCACTTCATCAATTATATAAATGTCTAACCACTACACTGTACCTCTGAAACTAATATAAAATAATATTGAATGTCAACCATAATTTAAAAAAACAACAACAACAAAATTTCCCTGTCTAGCCCAGATCACCGGAGCCATTAGATAACTCTCCCCACCCATCAGTGGTTAGAGTCGGGGAGCAACCATGAAGACAGCATGGCTACCATTGGCTGCCCTTCCTCTACTATGCCCTCACTGGCATTTGTTCACAACAGTACGTACCTCATAGGTTTGTTGTGGAGATGAAAGGAATTAATACATTCAAAGCCCTAAAAACCGTGTCTGGCACCGAGGAAGCTCCCTACAAGTCTGAGTGTTATTTTTACTCATTTCATCCAGTGAATTCTCAGGGAGCATCTGCTATGGTGCCGGGTACTGAGTCAGGCATGGGAGATATGACCACGGGCAATGAAGACCTGCCCCTCAAGATGCTAAGACTTGGTGGGTGAAATCCACAGGCATGCTATGCTCTTCTTCCGAGCAGAGAAACGTGCCCTATAGACTCCCCGCTTTCTAAGGAGGGTGTGAAGAAGGTTGTTCACGCTGACCTCTGCCTGTGGGACAGAGGAGGAGACCCCACGCTCTGAGCGTCCCCTCAGGCCCTCCAAGGCACCGATTGCCAAAGCCAGTCCCTTAGACTGAAAGGCAACTCCATACTTACCTCTTGAAAAACCAGCTTTCAGCAAGGCCTCCAGATTCTATTTCCCAGCAGAGTCATTCCAGATTCCTGCTAGAATTAATCCCCAACCTGACACTTATAATAAAACTGTTCTTTGTAAAAACAAAAACAAACACAAAACACTGAGAGAATGATTTCATGACCACCCTCAATCACCTCCTTTTCGGTGCCCCCCCAAATCTTATCAGTAGGTGATGAGCTGATGTTAAATGGCCAGTCTCCCCTTTGCAGCTGAAGCATCTCAGCTTGGTCTCCTTCCCTTCGGAGATGGAGAAACACCACTCAGCCTGCTCAGTGGGTAACCCTGGGAGCGGGGCCCAACTCTCTGAAATGCCAAGCGGAAATAGAGAAACGTCTGTGATTCCCCCTAGGAATTAATTTTAATTGATCCATCATTCAACAAATATTGAGGACATAGTATATGCTAGGCACTAGAGGTGAAAAAAAAAAAATAAGAAGAAACATCTTTCATTCAAACAGCTCGCAATCCTGTAAGGGAGATGAATGTGGGAAACTTACAGCACAGGTAGATGAGTTTGAGGATTGAAATTTGCATCCAGGGCCTCCTTGCTGCAGACTAATTTGTTAAAAATGTTATTTTGTGGCTGACAGGATTTCCAGCCTCAACAACTATCTCATCTATTCTCTAGAAATCCCTTGGATATGCTGTGTTGATTAATTTCTTCACCTGCCACTCCCCATCTGCCCAGTACTCATCCATATGGAAAATTTCCGTCCATCCATAAAACCCTTCTCAGACTATCCCAGTCATTTTACACTTGCCTTTTCCTGTACTACTTCCCTACCTTTTTCGTTTTCCTCTTTTGGCACATATTATCCTATAGTCTGATGAAATTTTTGCTTGTCCACAGCCTTTATGTGACCGTATGTTTCTTTAGGGCTTAATGCCATGACTTACCCAAAACAGATATTCTTAAATATTCATTGAACAGAACTGTGTACAAGATACAACGATATTACTACTACAACCACCACAATAACTATTACACTATTTTTGAAAATTTTACAAGCCAAGCATTATGATAAGTATTTTACACATATTTCCTCAGTTTTTCCCCCAAAACAACTTTGAAAACAGGAAGGATCAGAGATGGCTTCTCCAGTAAATATTGTATAAAATATTAGTTTTTCTGTATTCTCTCTCTCCCTCGCTCTCTCTTGCTCTGTCTCTCTCTCTCTCTCTCTCTCTCTCTCTCCCCGTCTCTCACCTCACACATACACACACATCCAGAATCTCACAAGCTACCTTTGAAATGCTACTATTTTGGAGCTGATCATCTGACTTAAATATCTCATTTCTATGTTCCCATGGTGCCCTACAGATGTCCATACACATATATCAACCTAGTATGACTACTGATTTCATTGCTTCCTTCATCAGACTGTAAATTTCTTGAACTCAGGCATGCCTCTTTCCTTTTTTTTATCCCAAATAAACATCATGGCACCTAGAACAGAGTACGTATTCTATGAGTAGTTAAGGAAAAGGAAAGATGGAAAGAAACAAAGGCAATATCTACCACAGGCCAAGGGAATTATTCAGAAAATATTCTTTATAAAACCCAAACACAGGGTTTGACAGAAGTAACAGCCTTTCTTATGAGCTGGTAATCTATAGCAAATCTTTTAATGCAAAATCATAAGCATGTAATTTTGTGACAATATTTTAACTACTTAAAAAAGAGCATTACTTCTGCCAGACCCTTTATTCTTCAGCCAGGCAAAGGAAAAACAAACTCAGTGAACATACCGGAGTCTGGAATTAATGAGCTAACCAATCACTTGATGGGTGTCACTTGACGTAGCACTCATATGTTATAAAGAAAACACTAAGGAATCTTGGTGAAATGAATGGCCTTGGTGTTCTCAGTTGACTTTGGGCAAAGAGATCTTTTACTTCTAGCCCATTGCTTTAACTATTAGACCCAATTCTTGTCAAGGGCAGTCCCATTGGCTTCTCGTGTGCTCTATTTCCCCAAGCAAAAGTGGGCAAGACCAAGGAAAATTGTGTATCTACTTATTTAATAACAACTTCTACTACCCATTCTGTCCCAGGTACTCTGCCAGGCACTGGGGACACAGAGCCCTGTCCTCTGAGAGTTCATGTTTTTAGAACAGATGTTCACACCACCATCGTCATGAATCCTACTACTCAAACCACCCAAGATTTGCACATCAGTGGTGGTAATATCAGTGTACAGCAGGTCCTTGAATAATGTTTTGTTCAATGTTGTTTCATTACAATGTTGATGAGACGTGTGGACCCGTAACTCTTCTTTATATCCATTAGCTTGTGGTAAAACTGGTTTCATTATATGTTGTTTCACTTAAAGTTGCTGAACCTATTGACGACATTAAGTGAGAACTTACTGTACTCAACCAGCCAATAAGGCTTTTAAACCCACACAAAGAGCAAAGAGAGAGAAAGAATAAGTACCTGAGACTGAATGGGCCTCTCACATCAGCTTAAGAACTGGAGTGACATTGGGAGAAAACTTATGCATAGGATATAAATGTAAAATGTGTCCACTTCATTTTTTCTACATCGTGTGTAACAATTATCTTATCTCTGATAAATGCCTTTTCAGAGAAAAATCTCCAGATTTATTAGAAACTACTTATAGACTAAAGCCATGCAACCAGCCATCCCTCCCTCTCATATTTCATTCTCTGACTTCCAGCCAACTTCCCACAGATGTTGGCTGACCAGATGACCTGTTTCAAAGGGGACAGTAAACAAGGGCACTGTCCCATTTCAGCCTGGTCTCACTGGGCCGAAATGGGTCATCTGGTCAGCCTATGCAGATGCCATGGCCACATGACAAAACTGTCCTTTCCTAAAACACCAACAGAGGAGTTGTGTGTTCTCAGAACTCCACACACATAAGGTTGCTCAGAGTAACCCCTAAATCTCCACAGTCCCCCTAAATCTCTTTCCCCATCTTCCCCACTCCTCGGTATACTGTTCTACTCACACTTCCTAACTTCCATATGAGACAATTGCTCGAGGTCACTCTAGTCACCGAGGGCCATCCACTGAGGCTCAGTGGTTCCAGTTTTGCAGGATGAGCCAGATTTCTACTTAAAGAGGAGAAGAAAGACATCCAGCTCCTTTTCAGGTACAAGTAACACTTTTCCCCATGCAGAGACAGCTGCTTTCCTGTCCTTCACCATGTGACTTCCCAGACACCTGTGGTTACAAAGCCCCAGGCAAGTGCTAGGTTGTCACACTATACCTTTATGCCCAAAGCACTCCCACCTCACCAAGGCTGCTCAGGCAGCAGGAATGCGGTGATAACCTGTAATTTCCCATCTCCGTTAGCAGGTGACAGGCTCCCATAACATGGCATCCATATGGCATCACCCCTTCTGTTGAGCACAATTTTAGGGCAAGATTCATACCGCTTCTCTCTATGCTCAAAATAGATGCCCAAAATTGGGATAGAATTTACATAAGTTGGCTGAAGAGACTGTGTTCAATTAAAAAGCTTTTGTTGCCAAGGAATTTTTTTAGTTGATACATATGCTCCTTTATTACAGTTCTACGAGGGGGACAATTTCAGTTCTCTCTCTCTCTCTCTCTCTCTCTCTCTCTCTCTCTCTCTCTCTCATTCTTTCCCTTCCTCTTCTGCTTTTTCCCCCTCTCTCCTCCCATCCCTTAATAAATTAGGAGCAGGTTGAGTATCTGCCCCAAAGTCTGAAGGAGCAACAAATGAAGCAGCAGCCCATTTGGATATAACAGGAAACCTGGCCCACAAGAGACAGAAGCAAGAGCTGCCCCCTTGCCTAGCCCGGGGCAGGGAAGCTGCGAAGATGTCTCTGCGTGTATTCTGGGCTCTGTCCCAGGGAGACTGTGTCATCCCACTTTGCAATCACCATAAATTCAATGGCATGTGTTTTCAATTGCACTGACACTGAGGCATGAATTTAGAAATAAAAAAACATGTTTCTTTTTTCTATCATGAAATAATACAGTTCTTGGGCAAAGATTGAGAAACAGAAAAGTATAAAGGAAGAGAAAATTCGTTGGTAATTTTACCATTCAAAGATGAACTATGGAAACATCGCAGTGTATTTTCTTTCAGTCCTTACTGCAACTATCTATATTCACATGAATTGGGGATCATAACATATAAATACTTTTGAATCTCAGCTTTTTATTTCCCATTGTACCACAGTTTTCTAAGCATTTTTCTGTACCAAGTGCATTTTAGGAACATTACTTTTAATGGATGTCCTATGATGTGTTTAACAATCCTCTAGTTTGGATATTTTCACCATTTCCAATTTCATCGATGTTCCTAAGCCAATATTGCGACAATTAACAATCTTGACCTTGCATGCACCTCTGATTACTTCCTTAGGAGAAATTGGCATGGGTTACTATTTAAGGTGTATATTCAATAGTGAAGACAAGTTGCACTGAGCTTTGCACGTGCTCAGAACTGGCTCATCTTATGATTAATGCATGTGCTTTTTAACAATGCCTGTTTAGCAACAGAAATGAAACCAGTGTTTAAGAAAATCTTTTGTTTGCTGGGTGTTTTCCCGTGGAAAGCTAAATGACCCTGGATTGGACATCTGTTGTTTTGCCTGTTCAGCATTCTCCCCTCTCCTTTTTTTTATTTAAGAAATGCACAGTTGTCCCCACTCTCCATTCCTGAGGCTCCAGTGGAACTAATAATCAATCAATTCTGGGTTTACCACTGACCAATCAGATTCATGAAGAGGGGCAGGCCTTGGACTTTCATTAGGACTCTCTCTTCCTTTTGTGATTGCTAAGTGGGTGGAACAGAAGCCCAGAGATGCTAGGACTCATCTTTGACCTGACATGGAAAGAGTCCACCCAAGTATCAAGTTGACATGGAAAGAAGTAGAGCTAAGAAATGGAAGTAGATAGATTCCTGACAATATTAATAAACTCTGATCTACTTGTGCCTAACTAAACTATCCCCATAGATCTTTCGGTTATGTGAGCCATGACATCCTTTTATTACCTAAAATCATTTAAATTAGGTTTCCCATCAGGGACAATCTAAAACATCCAGCTACCACAGACCACTGTTAAGAATCAAGCTAAGAACCTTGGGCTCATCATATCTATCCTCTGCCAATAAGCTTATTGATAAATTATATGATTATCTAACACCTGCTGTGAGTGGGGTTGTGTGCCAATATCTGCTGGCAAAACTTCAGCCTGACCAGCCCCAGGCTTCTAGAAGCTTAGGGCACAGAAAACAAACTGTAGGGAAGGACGCAGGACCATGAAGAGGATGCACTGGGTATTCCAGAGGATGAGTGGCTCATGTCTTACTGAGAAGAATGGGGAGACTTTTGTTTTGGTGAGATTTAACTTGAAGCTTAAAACATTGGCAGAATGTTCATGGGTGGAGCTTAAGAATGAAGGACTCACATGCCCAATAAAAGCACCATGACAAAGTGCAGAAGCAGGAAAGCACTGGGGGTAAAGAGGGTACCGGTGAGTATGGGGACTTCTCCAAGCTCCCCGAAGTGTCAATACAGCATAAACTGAAGAAGGAACTAACCATTACCTGTAGGGCTGCAATTATGGAATTATAATTGTCCTGAATTAGATCTTGCAATGACATATTTCAATTGTTTTCTCACCTACTGATCTGAATACTCCTTAAGGAGAGACACAGAATTTTCTCCATATATCAAGTTCTTGGCCTATTGCCCTGGATTCCATGCACGTTCCCCAAAGACTCATTGACCAAAAATTAGCTTAAAGCTAATTGCAATGTTCGATTAAACATAATCTATCAAACACTGAGCGATGACATCCTTACCGGGTGTCAGTACCTTTCCTTGAGAAGTAGGTCAGGCAAGTGAGTACATTCATTGTTTTTAAACCACTAAATGCTCTGCAGCTCTGACAACTGGCTCTTTTGTGACATTCCTGACCTGACACGTGGGACCTAACAAGGCACCTTGCCTGTAAATAAGAACTCGATACCTATTTGGCGAATTGAATTAATGAGCCCCAGACTTTGTTCTTCTGATCCCTCGAGCTGACCACACCCTTCTGCATGTCCCCTCGGGACCTTATCACATGTTCCTAAAACAGCTCTTCCAATAGCTGGTCCAAAGCTGACTGGTGGGGTTTCTTGGCAGAATTTTCTGGCCCAAGGTTTGCTTCCCAAACTATCCTCATCATGAGAATCAACTGAGGTGCTTCTTAAATACAGAGGGTCTCTCCTCTGGGAATCTTGATTTGTCACCTTGGATTGGGGTCCAGAAATCAGGATGATGAACAAACACCTGAAATCATGCTTTGGGCAAGATTGAGAAATTCCACAAATCACCAGAGTGATCCTGGCCACAACATATCAATCACAGTTACGAGCAACTAGTTAGCACGTAGAAAAACGGTCTTGTAAGTGGAGAGAACACTGTCAAGGTAACTCAGTAGCGAGGACTCAGATCCTGACTAACACTTGATAGCTGGGTGGCTTTGACCAAACATGTCACCTCTTTAAACCTGTGCTTCTGCCTTTGTAAAAAACTGAAGGCACTACTTGCCTCTTTTATTTCAAGAACTCTAATTAGATGGTGCATGTTAAAAGTGTATGGGAGACATTTTCAGTTTCATTTCTTGACTAGCAGCAAAAGCCGTAAGATGATCTGTTTGATGGAAGAGAGAAGTCTTGTCTAGTCGCCTGCTACTGAAAAACATTAACTCCACAAAGCCATGCATGGAGTGCTTGTCCACACCCACCCTGGAAGGCCATCTTGAAAATGAATAATTAGCATTTACTGAGCATTTGCTCTGTACCAGGCATAATTCTAGATGAATTATTCAGGTTGATCAATTTAATGCACACAACAGCTCTGTGAAATAGGTACCACTTTCATTGCTCTTTTATAGTTGGGGAAACTGAGGTGTATTGAAATAACCGATTCAAGTTATAACTGAAGTGTGGTTAAAAAATCCTGTGAGAGGTCACGTAATTATTAGTATTTATATTGTAATATGTAGATTAGTATAAAATATGTAATTTTTATATTATATTTAATATTAAAGAGCACAGGTAGCCTTTGAACCCAGACAGTCCCTGTTTGACCCACTAAACCACAGGATTTCTGAAGGTGATGTGTGGTCCCCACAATGATAGGTAAGAACGTCCAGAGTTTATTTACTCCTTTACCCCTCTTTAAAAAGGAACGCATAAGGGGTGAATAGAAGGGATGAACAGGCAGAGCACAGAGGATTTTGGGGGCAGTAAAACTACTTCATATGATACTGTAATGATGGATACATGGCATTACATATTTGTCTGAACCCATAGCATGTGCAACACAGAGAGTGAGCCCTAATGTAAACTAGGGACTGGAGGTGATAACCACACATCCTTGCAGGTTCATAGACTGTAACAAATGCCCCTTCTGGTGGGCATGTTGATGATGGAGGAGGCTGTGCGTGGATAGGGGTATGGGATATATGGCAGCTCTCTGTAGCTTCCCCTCAATTTTGTTCTGAACTTAAAACTGCTCTCCAAAAAGCCAAGTTCATTAGACTAAAAATGAAAAAAGTAGTAGTGTTCTTATAGACCACCCTATTGATGTCCACCCATTTGCCCTCTATAGACTTCAGCCTTCTTTTAAATGGCCATTCTGTAACAGTGATTGCAGAATGTTAGTGCTTAACAGCATGGTGGCCGACACGGAGCCTGCAGGGATCTCAGACTAGAGGCCCGGGTACGAAATATGCTCACGCAGCCTTGAAATGCTCTTGTGTTTAGGAATGCCCGTGGAGAGGCACATGCTGTGCACCCTGGCATGTCTCCACCTGGCCAGTCCACACCTATAGTAGCTGCCTAGCCCCGAAAATCACTTGAATTTGCTCTCTTGATCCAACCCCACCTCTCTAAGAGGAAACCAAGAGCCCAGACAAATGAAACAGATTGCTCAAGTTCAAAGCAAATTAATGGCGGCATCTGGAATAGATCCCCGCTCTCCCGACTCCCAGGCCAGTGCTCTTCCGAACCACAACAAAGGGAGAACCACAGCAGAGACCTGGCCATCAGGAAAGAGAACAAGAAAATAACGCACGGTGAGAGTGTGAGGGTGGCGGGAGGTGGAACGGCTCCCGGCCGCAGGCGCCCCTCCCTGTGGACTTGACCTCTGCCCTCAGAGCACATGGTAATTGCATGGCTGCCAAGTCACCATGGTTTGTCTCACAGTGCCTGCAAAGTAGAAGCACTTCGGAGGGGCCCCCAGCCACCCAGTAAGGCTGCAATTGTGGCACTTTCATTGGAGCTGGCAGAGAAGAATCTGGAGCCCTGTGCTTTTTCCCGGGCCCTGCCCAGGAAGGCCGGGAGGAAGAGCTGCACAAAGCCAGCCCTGGGCTGCCTTCCGATTGCACCTCAGAGTGCCTTGTAGTGCTGGAGAACTTTTAATAGAAATCTGCTGAATGAAATGGGCTACAGCTGTTTGCCTTGATAAATATATTTTATGCTACATGCCTCAGCCACCATCTGTTTGCTGATACGAGCACTTCTTCGTGGCAACTAAGAAGTCATCAAAAGGAATCGCAGGAGATGGGTTTCCAGCAGGTAGAGCGGGAGAGGGCCGGGGGGATAGGGGGTAGGGGGGTTCAGACTGAAAGGGATAAAGGGATAAAGGGGATGGAGGGCAGGCACAGAATGGGGGCACACTGGGCGAGTCAGATAAGCCAACCACCCAACCAGGCTTCCACAGTTCTCCAGGTGCTCTTGCTGCCATGCTACAGTCCTCAGCTCCTCCTCCCCCCACCTTCTACCTTTGACCTCTAAAACTAAAGCCAAGATGATGACAGCAATCACAACAGTGCTCTTGGATACAATGACATGTAACCATCATTGGAGTATCACACAGAGTACTTGGCAATACAATGCGGTGCCTGCGTCTCAGCCAACACTGAGCATGCACAGTAGCGCCTTGGTGTCACCTCCGTCAGTCCAGCCAGCCCGGAGCCTGTGGTCCCTGCACCTGATTCTGCTGCCCGTTGAGCCCACCTCCCAACTCCTCTGACCTGGGCTGAGTGCGGATCAGACCCAGAGAGGGGCAGAGGCTAGTGCCGTGCAAACAGTGCAGCCTGTTCTGGGTCCTAAGCAGGTCAGGGGCTGTGTTCGGGGCCCCTCGGCCGAGCCCTGTGACCACACAGCTACCCTGCCCTGGAAGGGTTAGAGAAGTGCTCCATAAATACCTGGGACAAATAGGAAGGGGGAGAGATTCACCCAATGTGGAACACTAAACTGTTTTCATGAAAGCAACAGATTCACTCACCCTCTAACTACCAAAGCAAGAGAACACAGAAGTTACCTTCATGCTTTTACTGTGTTAATCGACTTCAAGTTTTTGGCCAAATGTGTCAAAAAGCCACAAAAAATAAAAGGTTGATATTTTAACTATTGTGTACATTTAATAATAACATTTTGAGCTTTTTCATATATAAATGACATTATTTTCACTTTAAATTTTTGTTATAAGGTCATAAATTTACCATTATATTTAATTTTAGCAAAAAACTCAAAACATACGAAGTGGCATCAATTAGATTTAAGTAGAGATAAATTAGAATCTAATGGCATTAATGACATGAAAAATGGATTACAAACGGTTACACAATATGGCAAATGAAACATCTTTGTTGTTGATAGTGCAAGCCATAGGACAATATATTTAAAAATCTCGTAAATGAACAAGTAGAGGGAAAAGGTTTTTGAGCTCATGGAGTCAACTCGAACGCCGCAGTCAGCAGATGGAAATATTCACACGAATCTATCCGAATGTCGCAGCCAAAGCGTTTAAGATAAACCAGCCTCTATGCAGGACAGCTAAAATACTTGGAGGTTGGTGCTTTCTGAGTGCAGAACTTATGCCAACTTGCCTTCCCTCCTTCCTTTCTTCCTTCCTCAAGGAAAACTGTGAGAGGCCTGCATGGCTCACACTGTCCTGAGTGGCTCCTGATTCTGGCATCCCCTGGCCTCACCTATCATCTCTCTCCCACCCTCCAGCTCTCTGGCCACTCCACCGTGAAAGCACAGGCGGCTGGGAAATGGAGTGAGCATGTGCTCATCCCACAAAGCACTGACCCCCCGGGCGTCTCCCCGGCCCCATCTCCTTTCTCACCCCTACCTGAGTCGTGTTGGGGAGGACACTGTTCTGATGCCTCCTGTTGGGGACACAAGGGCCTGTGTCAGGACCTGCTGCCTCACAGTGCCTCCTTCTCATCCCACTGGGGCTGGGGATCTGTAGAACAGCTGGGTGGGGTGCAGGTTTTTGATGCTGTGGGGAGACGTGCAGCACAGAGCAAAGGTTGGCTGCTGTGAAAGAAGTCTGGATCTGTGACAGCGGAAAAAGGAGCATGAGCTTCCAATAACACACTAGCCAAAGGCACGCTGGACGGAGCCCCTGCCACTCGGGGCTACCTCCTCCCCAGGACATGGGGCAGGGTGACTGTTGGTGACACGCTTTGAGACCCTCTGACAGAAGGCACTAAGTCACTGTACTGAGGGTTGCGGTTTGGGGTCCCAGAAACCAAGCTCTTTGGACGTGCTTCAGAGTGACTGGCTGCTCATTGGAGCCAGAGCAAGCCTCCGGGATTCACAAGGGTTTCCATGGCACTGGATATTTGGCACTGATCTGTCTGACATGTCTGCCTCGGCAGAAGTGGCAGGCCACAGGGAAGTCGTCCTGCCCTCCCCGATTCCTGCCGGCCTCTGAGGAAAAAGTCTTGGCTCCTAGGCACACTGAGAGGTCGGTAGGGCCTGAGAAGTTCCAAGTCGGCAGCCTCTTCTGTCCACACTCACTTGCTGTCTCCATACTCACTTCTTCCACTCCTGTGTCCTCATTTCAAGGCCACCTCCAAGCAAATGCCATCCATTTATCCACTTATCCGAGGCCAACCAGATATCCCATTTCAAATGGGACAGGAAACGACTGTCCTGTCCCATTTCAAATGGTATATGTGGTCAGCCTAGTCTCACTGGGCTACATTCAGTGGTTCAGGAGGCTGACCACACGCACCATTTGAAACGGGACAGTACCATTGTTTTCTGTCCCATTTAAAATGGGACATCTGGTCCACCTAACTTATCCATTCCACAAATATTTGTTGAATACCTACTGTGTGCCAGGAACTGTTTCAGGCACTGAGAATATAGCAGTGAACAAAACAGAAAATGGAAACACCTGTCCTTACATAGTTTATCTTCAGTGAGGAGTCAGACAAACAATAACTGGATAAATGTTGAGTGCTACGAATAAAAATACTACTGAGTGCAGGGTAGGAGAGAAGCAGGAAGGATATTGTTGTAGATCCAGTTATCCAAGACCTCGGTTCTGAGGAGAAAGCTGCATGAAATGAGGGAGTAAGTTCAGTATCCAGGGGAAAGCCTCACAGGCAGAGGGACCAGCAGGTGCAAAGGCCCTGAGGTGGGAAGACTGAGTGTTCAGAAACAACGAGGCCAGTGAGGCTGGACTGGAGCCAGGGCCAAGTGTGAAACATCATGGTAACACATGCCTTCCGAGAGGCAGCTGGTGGCTGATCAGAATCCTTGGACCACTCTTGTTTGACTCCTGTACTGGCCCCCACCTGCAGTGGCTCACTTGAACTTTATTGACACTTGCTTTGTAGCTTCACCATTTCACATATTCAGGTTTTCTTCACCCAGAGCAGATAATATTTCTCCAGATTTTCTTCCAGATGTATTTCTGTGTCTTTCCCAAGCCCCGTGGTCATCACGTTACTCCTTACTAACATGCCCAGCATTTTCCGAGTCCCCTCTTGAAACCGAACGTCGAGAAATCACCACACCTCATCACTCACACGTTCCCGTGAACCCACCAAAGGACTCAGAGCTTGTGCACTTTTAGCTTTAACTTCAATCAGACAGTAGTTCCACTGGTCAAGTTAATATTAAGCACTAATCCATCTTTTGCAAGAGCATTTAATTACTCAGGCATCACTGATTAATTCATTAACTTTTTTTTTTAATCTGCAAAGTGCTAGACACTGCCAGAGGGGGATAAAATGATGGACCTAGAGGGTATGATGCTGAGTAGAATAAGTCAGACGGATGAAGACCAAAAGCATATGATCTCACTTTTATGTGGGATCTAAAAGACAAAATAAATGAACAAACAAAACAGAAACAGACTCATAGATGCAGAGAACAAACTGATGGTTAGCAGAGAGGAGGGAGGTTGGGAGCTAGGTAAAGAGCTGAAAGGACTCAGAAGTACAAATTGGTGGTTACACAATTGTTATGGGGACGTAAAGCACAGCATAGAGAATATAGTCCACGATATTGCAACAACTGTGTACAAGGACTCTCTGGGAAAAATCCAGCAATAAATGCCTCTGTTTTTCAAATTACATGGCTGGGCACTTTCCGGACTGCCCTCATATAGTGCCAGGAGGGTACTAGACTAATCGGAGGAATCACTAAATAAATTATATAAATGTCTAACCACGCTGATGTACACTTGAGACTAATCCAAAATAATACTGAAAGTCAACTGTAACTGAAATAAATAAATAATTTTTAAAAGGCAGATTCCCTCCATAAGCACCATGTCTAATAGGCAGATCAGTTATAATAAAAGAAGTAAATGCTAACACAAAAACAGGAATACAGTGTCATAAGAACACAAAGCAATTTATTTTTAATTCTTCATGGAGAAGACAGGGAAGGTTTAGCAGTGGGCGTGTGACATCATAGGTCAGCATTGGAAATGAGCAGGAGTCTGCCAGGGAAAGGGGTGAAAGACATTAGAACAGGGGTTCTCCACTAAAGGCAACTTTATCTCCACGGGACATTTGCTGATGTCTGGAAAGGATTTTGATTGTCAGGGCTTGGGAGAGGGGGTACTAGTGGCCTCTGCTGGGCAGAGATCGGGGATGTTGCTAAACATCCTACAGCGTACAGAACAGTCCCCCACGAACAAACGCCTGGCCCCAAATGTCAGTAGAACCAAGGCTGAGAGGCCCCCTATTAACAGTAAAGGCACCAACATGTAAAACGACATTGAGTGTACGAGGCCCAGCAAGTCTAGGGAATAGTACAAGTTCAAGTGTGAAGGAGAAATAAAGAGTAAACGGAGGCAATGCAGATGATACTGGAAATGTGGGTTAGAGCCAGAGAAAGAGGTTTCGTACATCAAACTATGAAATTTTGCTTCATAGATAACCAAGAGCTAATTAAAAGAAAAGGCTAAAGCAGATGACAACGGCAGCTACCATTTACTGAGCCTGTGCTCTGGGTCCTTACTACATTACCTCTAATTTTCTAAAGAAAGAGACAGAAAGACCCAGCAGGCAGTCATTATTTCTCCCTCACAAATGAGGAAACCAGGAAATCAATGCCCGGAAAAGGGAAGCTGCTTGCTCAAGGTCAGCTGCAGGGATCGCTGCAGTCAGGATCCGGATTTAAGTGACACCCAGCTACCTCCTGAGCCAGGAACCTTCCGGTCTGACGTTCCCGGCGCTGCGAATGCACACTGGCTGCCACCGAGAGTGGTCCCGCCCACGGGGGCGCCCACAGTGCTCTGAGCACGCGCGTACTGAGGGACACGCTGCGGAAGGCTGGGTCACACGTGGAGCCGCTCCTGACGCGGCTGGCGCGGTTCCCTTCCGTCTGCTCCCGGGCTTACTTCCTGTCTTTCCTTCCTTCCTTCCTCCCTTCCTTTTTTTCTCTTTTCCTTGAATGAATATGTTTGGCAAACTATGAGTGTGCACCAAAACTCATTTTCATTTCCTCTTATTCAACCCATACCCAGATGGCATTTTGCAGCTCCCTTGGTGGCCATGTCACTGAGTTCCGGCCAATGAAATCTCCGCGGAAGACACAAGTCCCTCATCCTAGTGGAGGGCCTATGCTGTGGTTGCTCACTGTCCCCACAAACTGGTGCATAAAGACGAGGTGGAGGGTCTCACTCGGCGGAGTCACAGATGGAAGCAGCCCGAGGCCTTGACCCCGGGAAGCCTGCCTGCAAACCCGTTATGTCTGCACTGGGCTTGGGGTAAAGAACCAATTGTATTGGGTTAAGTTTCCTGCACGTTGAGAGTTTGTTTGCTGCATCACTGACTTGCTCTTCCTAATCCAGGGAGCGTGGGGGAGAGCTAAATTACCCAAAAGGGAGTTTTCCACATACACGGAAGCGTCCAACAAGTGGCTTCTCAATCAGAAGTCCAGAGATCGGGAGGGACAGCATCAACTGGGAATCAGTGTCCTCCCCTACCAAACGTCTGTCTCACTCTTTCACTATCTCTAGCATGTGATTCTGTCATCAAATTAGCCTCCAGGTTCAGGCAGACATCTGCTTCCAGGGAGAAAGAACAGGAAGCACAAAGAAGTGCCCCAGAGCCGGGTCAGCATCGTGGAAGGCTCAAGTCCCACCCGGTGACTCTGTCCACTCTGCGGGCCACGTGTCCTTGCACGGGAGGCTGGAAAACCTCTTTTTTACGTGGCATCTGGCTACTAGGAACAAAATCAGGGTTGGAAGGGAGGAAGGAGAGTGGCTATAGGGTCGAAAGTAGGAGTTTTTAATTTTAAAAAGTCAGGGAATGTGGTTTTGAATAGGAGACACTGCCCAGACTGGTTACGGGCTTGCTGGCTGCCCTGGCACTGCTGGGCTGTTTCTGGCTTCAGGGGCCTAGGAGGTAAAGGCATTGGGGGTCCATCGTGGCTGCCCTGGGAAGCACTCCTCTTCCCGGATTACCTCTGAGACACGATGCATTCCCCACTCAGCCCTGCACTCGGCCCAAACCCTCCACATTCCCGCGCCCACCTGTTTTCCCAAGAGCCCGTCCTACTACGCACAGCTGGTCTCCCCTCCCCCTCGGCCCTCCTTCCTGCAGAGCCTCCCACAGCCGGGAGCGCGCGCCGTGTGTGTGCCAGGGCTCCTGGGAAGGAGCTGTGTTGGCGCTCTGCAGCGCCGGCTGCTTTTCCCCTTCACAGTTAACACCATAAAAACACACACTCCCCTGCCATCAGGCTCAGCCAATTTCCAAGTCGTGTGTGGAGTTAACGCCGCTCTCTGGCTCTCCCGCTCGGTATTGCTAAATGCTGTTCCCTGGGGCACTGGGCTCAGGCCTGCGGGGAGAAAATAACCCCGAATTAACCTTAAACACAGGTGTGGGAGAGAAGAAACAGCTTTACCAAAATGAGAATAATAAAGGGCCAGTAATCACCCCCTTCACGTGAGCACTTCGGGGTGCCACGTGGTGGGGGGAGGGGGGGAACTACCAAAATCCTATGCTGGATTTGCTGAGGTTGATTAGTCCCTCTTGTGCCACCTGCATGCCCCAGCAACACCGCCAAAAGCAAGCTGGAGAAATGGCAGTCGCCCGCCCTGGTGCCTGTCCCGTGGGACCAGGCGTGGAGCATGGCCATCCAAGTCAGTAAGACAAAGGGCCACGAACCAAGGCTGGTCACGAACCAAGGACCCAGGACCCATGCACCCAGGAGCACTGTATGTGCTGGGGTTTGAGGGACAGACTTCGCATCGCTTGGCATAATTTACCAATTTCCCGGCAGGTCACGCTGACTGGTTTTGTGTCCCTGTTTCTGTTTAGCTGAGTCTGATTTCTCTTGCTCCCTCTTCTATAGGAAATATCTTGTTCACCCATCAGGGGGACCTAAGTAACCTAGGGCCGTGCTTCTTACATGCTAGCGCTCATACACACCACTGGGGGATCTTGTTAAAATACGGATCCCGACTCAGTAGATCTGGGGTAGAACTGAGGTTTAATGGACTCCCACATGGCACCCCTTGACCTTACCTTTGCCCTGGCATCACTGGCAAATACCCTTGGATTGGGTTAAGTAACTGAGATCTGGAGGTATATGTATTAGTGTGTCATCTAGTAGAGTATGGTACAATCAGGACCCAGACAGAAGACCCTGTGACTTTTAGAATCGCTGATCCCTGAACCTCAGAAGGTTATGTGTCTAAGACTTAGAGGCACATTGGAAGTCAGAGCACACTGACAAATGAATCACCCATGCAACACCAAGGTGTGTATCAGATGGATTCATTGTTTCCGAGAGTCACTGTTGACTTCACACAGGCTGTGAGAAGGTGACACTTCATTGTCCAGTAGACCTGAGGAGAGCTTTGCTTGCAAGTGACCTCCCAAACAGAGGACGTCAGAGATCCTGATGCTTCCTTCCCTCCTTGATATTAACCCATGACTTGTCAACAGCATCCCAAAGAATGTTGATCTTAGAGAAACTGAGGCAGGGCACAAGGTGTTCACCAGAGCACAAACCTGAAGGCCCGTTCCTTTTAAATTAGCTCCACGAGTTAACTGGCAGTGTGAGGAATGATAGTGTCCAGCCCAGCACTGCTTTTCAAAGTGCCCATGACCACCTTCCAAGCGCCACATGAAAGGGTGGTTACTTCTCTGGAGGTTAGAGAATCCTCATCAACAAACCGAGCCACTTAATCCACCCAGTTCTTGGCCCATCACCCCACCTTCCTACTCTTCTCCTAAACTCTGAGCTACCTCTTTCTCTCCTGGATTTTTCCAGTAGTTCTTTATTTTGTCCTCGCTTCACTCTTGGGAGACGATGCGCCCTACTGCCTTCCCAGTTACCACTGTGTATCTTTTATTTCCCTTGTCTCCGTTTCTGACTTTGGAATGAGCAAGACGTCCTTTGATCACCTCCAGGAAGACTCTTCCCACTCTAGACTCTGCTGGGTGAGCTCACCCACGCCATGCTTTCTGTCACCACCTGCGCACCGAGGGAACCCAGATCAGTATCTCCAGGCCGAAGCTGTCTTCAGTGTCCCAGACTCAGATATCCACAGACACATCAAATTCAAGGTGTTCTGAACTGTGCTGACCATGAGATCTGCCAGAATAAAGGAAAGAAATGACCGAAGGACTTAACTTTTTATAACAATCCCTACCCCATGAGATGACGCACCCACCCAGCTGCTCCAGCCAGACACCTGAGAACCACCCCCTCATTCCTCCCACAGCTCAAGGTTTAAGTCCTGTAATTTCCATCTTGCAAATTGCTATAGAACCTGCTGTGTTTTTTACGGTTTCTGTATCTTCATGCAACCTTTTCCCTCTGCTCACGTACTTTCCCTCTTCTTCCTAAATGGTTTGTTGTTAACAACCTTGGGGACCGTGTCCAAGTCTTCTTTGTCTCTCTGACAGTGTATGACTCTCTGTTGCTGAATGAGTGGCATGAGAAAATGATACATAAGTGATTGAATTAGGAAAGGCTCTTGGTGGGTTGAGAGTTTTAACCAGAACTATAATGCCCTGGGAATTTATGTCATTTAAGCAACACTGTTGGGGACACTGAAACTTTTTCCCCAGGAGAATAATTTCCAATTATTCCAAGAAAGAAAAACTACCACCGTGATTCAGCAAGCTGTCCACTCGTGTTGTTTTATCTCTCCAGAGATCATCTCCCCACAGGTGAAAGTCAACCACACAATTCCCCTCTGACTTATTTCTGGTCAACAGGGAGGTAGGAGAGATTAGAGATTGTGTGGAAGAGGTTAATGAGCCCATGTGCTGGCTGTGACAGCAAGCATCCTTTTAGTCTCTTTCTTGTTGCCTTTCTCCTGCCTGGGAACACCTCTCCTGCAGGAGTGCTTCCAGTCTGTGACATGCAGGCCAGCTGGCTACAGTGCCTCTTTATACTATTATACATATTCCAAACCAGGAGCTGAGACAGGATGCCAAACGGGTTGCAGAATTTTGTGTAAGCTAGAATCTCAAGACTTGATTTCCAAGGGCTGCGTCTGCCACTTGCTCGGGACAGGCAGGTGGGCAAGTTACTTCACACGGCCAAGCCTCCGTGTCTTCCTTTACAGAATGGACCCCTGTCCACTTCAGTTATGATGCTAATTGTTGACAGTCACGTCAGCGTTTTATAAACTCTAAATCATGCGACAAAAATAAAGGTTGCCCTTACTGATAATAGGAATTCGTTATAAACAAGTATTTTTGGTTTTGTTTTTGGTTCTGTTTTTTTTTTGTTGTTTTTTTTGTTTGTTTGTTTGTTTGTTTTTTTTTGGTTTTGGAGCTAGTTACAAACTGCTTCAAAATTGTTAAACATTGCAAAGAGAAGAAGACGAAGCGGAGGCAAGCTGACAGTGAGCCATAAAATGAAAATGATGGAGGCCTCAGGACAAGAGAATTTGGTGAAGGGAAGGGCTGGCGCTCAGATCCTGGGGGCGGGGGTCACAGAGGGTGAGGGTCGGGACGGATGTGAGCAGCATGCTTGCATGCAGGCCCTTGGAGGCCACTTTAAGGGAGCTGGGTCTTTTCTGAAGACCGCGGGAGCCATAAATGCATATTCAAGCAGAGGAGTTTTGTGCTCAAGTGTTCATTTATGAAAGTCACCCACGCGGCATGTGGACATCAGACCCCCGTGGGTCAAGACCAAAAGTACGAAACCCAACTCAGGACTCCGCAGCAGCGACCTGGAGACGGCAGTGGCCCGTGGTGCCATGTGAGTGGCCGATGGACTGAAGAACTAAATGGCAGTAGAGTCAATATGTCACAACTGCATCGCCAAAACGTCAGCTCAGCCATTGCCGAGGCCTCCCCCTAGGAAGGCAGACTGGATTAGCAGGAAAACACAGATTTCTAATCAAAAGGTCTTTATTTGATGCCTACCCTGGGGATTAATTCATTAATAATGGAAATCAGCTTCCTGGACTTGGACGAGTCACCTCTCCAAGACTCCGTTTCCTCACCTACAAAATAACAATAATTGTCCCACCTCACTTACTGGGTAGCTGTGGAGCACAAATCAAATATGATAGAGGAGATGTGCTTTGTAAATTGGCGAGCAGGGCATGACCATAAAGCAGCTGTAGCGTTCTCCAGAGACCCACTCAAACCCAACACAAAAGAAACAGTAAGACGAGAGCAAGAACACCCAGCGCTTCCTCCGGGCCTCCTGCCCACTGCTTCCTTGGCCAGCCCTTGACGTATATTAGGCCAAGACTTATTTCCATGGTTTCTTGAATTTTATAAAGCCTTTCATAGTGAGGAAACTTTGTGAGGATCGTATTAGACGCAGCAAAGACCAACATCAGCACAAAGCTCATATATAAAAGCTTTAGGGAAGAAGAAACAACACAAGGATTGCTCCAGAGGCTCTGTATGTGCTTAAATGGTGCAGAGAGCTAAATCGTGAAATTACAAATGAGATGTGGAATGGCATATTTGATAATACAGAGTCATCGGCAATGCCTCAGAAGCTAAGAAATTGGAGGGACTGTTTACTTGGCACAGAGCTCCAGGAGGAAACCTGCAGACCTGAAGAGGTCTAATAGGCACTCGGGAGACAGAGTGTGTGGTTGGGGGGTGGGGGGTGGGGGGCGCTGCATGGCCCATCTTTGTGCCTGGGGCCTCGGGCCCACCTTCTCCCCCAAATTCCAAAGGTTCACATGAAACCTGCTTTGAATGGACTCAGGAGAAAAGACTTTTGGGAGGATTCTGTTTCCTAGCTGATGAGAGTGTCTTAGGTCACGTATAAAGCTTGGTCTCTCGCTGACCCTGAGGCCTTGGATGGTGCACCTTCGCCTCCCTGAGCCTGATTTCCCCTCCGGGAAACAGGGACAGCAACGCCTGTCCTTTGGGGTTGGTGCCCTTACATGAGATGGTCGAGGAGGTGCATCGCCAGTGACCCCTCACCGGAAGTGCTAAATAGCTACTAATACTCTGTGTGTGTTTGGGGTAGTGATCATGACTAGGGGTGCAGTGGGAAGTCATCCAGTCAGCCAGGGACTGTACAGCAGGAGTATTTGGTCCCTCTGATTTCTAGATTGGCACTTTGCTCCTCGTCAGAGTCCCCAGATGCTCCAGTGCATCTGAATCCTAGCCACAGCACCCCAAGATGCAAATATTACAGTAACAACCTAAAGACTTCTGTATTTTTCAAAGTCAAGTGGATCAGACAAAAGCAGATGCCCTTCCCCGACCCAAATCCAGTTGGCGCACCAGAGCCATTCTTCTGTCCCCGGGCCTCCCAGGGCCCAGCACTGTCGTGCCTGGGTGTCTTCAGAAGACCCGGCTGCAGGATTGCTGGCGCTGCAGCCCTGCCCAGCAGGCAGGTGTGCAGGCGGGCGGCGGCTCAGGAGAGAGCAGATTGGGAAGGGCCTTGGGAAGTCGCTGGCACAGATGCCAAGGCAGACGGGAAACTCGTCCCTGTGCTCCGTCTTCCCAGCCCTCGCAGCAATTCAAGGAGCGAGGCCAGGCATTGGAGGTCGGAGACATTCGTTGGAGTTCAGCTCTGTCTAGCGCCTCCTTTTCCAACCCAGGCGGTTGGGGCTACGACTCCGGGGGTCAACACCGAGGCTCACTTCTTACAATCAGTGTGCAGAGGGCCACACCACCCCCAGCTACCGGAGTTTCTCAACTTACTGCAGAAAGCACGGATGAGTTCTACACAGATGACAAAACAAGCATAATAAACCCATGCTTGTGTGTGCGTGCGTGTGTGTGCATGTGTGTGTACGTGTGTGTCATGTGTGTGCGCATGTGTGTACATGTGTGTGCGTGTGTGCGTGTGTGTACATGTACGTGTGTGCGTGCGTGTGTGTGTGCGTGTATGTGTACGTGTGTGTGCGTGTGTGTGCATGTGTGTGTGCGCGTGTGTGTGTGTGCGTGTGCATGTGTGCGTGTGTGTGTGCGCGTGCGTGTATGTGTGCGTGTGTGTGCGTGTGTACATGTGCGCGTGTGTGTGCGCGTGCATGTATGTGTGCGTGTGCATGTGTGTGTGCGCGTGCGTTGGGATAGGAGGAATGAAAAGGTGAAAACTGACACATTTTACCTGATTTTGCATTTTCATTATGAAAAAAATGAGGATGGGACTTGGAGAGAATGAATACAAAGGACACACGCACAAGATTTAAGTAACTTTTCTCAGTTTTCTGAGGCATGTTTGCCTAACCTTTTAAAGCTTGTCCTAGAAGTACACTTCAGGAAACCTGGTTACAAGACCCCTCTAGATAATCCAGTTGGACATCTGTTGGATTCTGCCTAATGTCCCATCTAAGCCAACCTGTAGATCTACCATGCGATGTTCAATATAAGACTTTCCGGAAGATACAAGGTCTGAGATTATTTTCTCTGCAGCTATGACTAATCACAAAGCTCTACTGACTTGCTTTGCTAAATTCTTCTCTGATCGGCCAGTCCCTCCCTCCCGAGTGCCTTCATCACCTTCTTCCCAGGCCTCCACTGGTCAGCTCAGGGGTCAATTCCTCCAAGACAGCTTGGTTCAGGGCTCCTCATCTGCATCCTTGGAGATCGTGAGTTTACATTTTTTTGTAGCACTTACAATACAATATTAGCATACTGTGCTCCTGAATCTTCTTCTGACACTAAACTGATCGTGGCATTTAAAAGGCTTCGTAATCTATAGCATCTAACAGTGTCTGCTACTCAGTAGGCACCCCAATGACACTGCTTAGCCTTCATCACAGCACGTTTTACCCGTGTCATCATCACCTATGTGTCTGGCCATCTCACCTAGCTCACTGTGGCTCATTAGGGATAGGACCTGTGTCGTGTTGGAAGCCCCAGTGCCTAGCACAGTGCTTGGTCCCCAGTCGCAAACCAGTGAATGAACAAGTGAGTTGCACATGGATGAATATGTCTCTGAATTCCCCGCGATGTCTCTGAGGCTCTTCCTAATTCTAAAATAAGAGCTGATATGTACCACACGAATGCACAGGCGATAAGTGCTATTACATTTCTCAGGAGGGGAAGATTACTTGCAGCTACAACAGTTGGGAAAGGTTTTAAAGAGAAAATGTGATTTTGGCGGGAACTGCAGAAGGAGCAGCATTTGTGTATGTTGATGCAGCTGGGGGTACCTTCCAGGAGGCAGCAAGGGAGGGCAGGAGTGAGGGTGCAGAGCTGAGAAACAGCAAAACCCCTCTGCAGCCAAGTTTGTTTTCTGTCTGGGCCGAATGGGAAGAAGGAGGCATGAAGCCGGCTCCTTTTCTCCTTCCTCCTCTGTCCGCTTCGGAATTCTCAGAGCTTGTGTGTTTTCCGATCGTTCTTCATACGTGATCCTTCGTAACGAAGGTCTCTGGGCTGGCAGTGCAAGGGTCCTAGGATGACCAACTATCCTAGTTTGCCTGAGAGTAATGGTTTCTCAGGACCCAGAACTTCTGGGACTAAAACTGGGGACGCCCCGGGCCAAGGATGAGCTGGTCACCCTAGCCCTAGTGAAGACACAGAGGAAACCAACAGGAGCTGAACGAAGCCTTCAGAACCTCTCTCCACCACTCCCCTACCATGGGCCCTGGTCCCTGACTTACTTTCTCTGTTAAGGATAGACGGGAATGGTTTTCCACCTGAAGGGAAATGCTCCACCCCCTCCAAGAAGCTGTCTCTCACACCTCTGCTCCTAATTTAGGTGCACCTCCTCAGTGCTGCAGTATGAAGATTGCTGTCGTTTATTGCTCATCATTATGTGAGGTACTGATCTCTAGTCTGCCGTCCCAAACAAGCAGGAAAGTCTTTGCTGGCATGGCTGGCACCCTGTTTATCCCTGCAGTAGGGTAGAAGTCACAATGCAAATCATCCAGTGCTTATTTGTTGAGTGAATGAAAGCATAGATTGGTTGATTTTTTTATTGGGAATTAAATGATGGTGACTCATCATTTAAATATTTCATAGTAACTAATGGATCCACTCAAAAGTAACCAGTGTGGCCCCTCCTCCCAGAAACAATCAACTCCATTCACAGTCCCCCATCGTTAACGGAAGTCCATGGAGTCACACCAGTTTTTAGTTTCCGGTATCAGCGCTCTGAGGTGAAGAGCTCAGCAAGCCTTAGGCCATGGAGGCCCCAAACTCCCCAAACTCCCCAGACAGATGATCTCTTAGGTTCAGTGATGAGCCAACCAGCTTTCACTAATGGTCCCTGCTGGTGGCCGTGGTGACAGCCTTCTCTGCAGACTCACTGGCAGCCTGGGCCCCATTGGGCCATTAAGCCCCAAGCAACACTTGCTCCATTATGCTGAGATTTGGGGGAAGGAATGAGCTGAAAGAGACAGAGTTTTAGTTCAGGTACAAGAAAAAGAATGTCAGCTAATTGTATTCTGCCCAAGTTTTTATTCTCAATCTTTTTCAAACCCACAGATGGTTGGCAGTATGATATGATAAAAATGCATACACACCTTGCTTCCCCTTTGGTTCATCAACTGCTAACATTTTGCCCTGTTTGCTTGAGATCTCTCTCTTATTTTAAGTTTCTTGCTCAGCCATTTAATAATTACAGACATCTTGAAATTTGACCCCTGAAGTACTTCGGCGTGAATTTCCCCAGAACCTAGCGTTATCCTACCTAAGCACCCAGTTCTTTTTGTTTCACTCTCAAGCCATCAGTACAATAACATTGTCTAATACACTGCCCATATATATAAATTTTCCCAATTCATTTATTAAGGTGCTTTATAATTTTTTTTCCTGATCTGGGATCAAAACAAGAATCATCTACTCCGTGTAATTGTCTTTCCAGCCCAGCTAGACTCTTTTTAAAAAGTTGTCTCCTACGTTATTTATTTATCTTTTTGGTCTTATGACTGATAGTTTTGGAGTCCACATTCATGTTTTATAGATTATCCTAGTATCTCAGTCTAGGCATCTGTGTCCTCATTACTGAATTCAGATTAAACAGTTTTGGCATAAGTACTATATTAGTGATCTTCTATACTTACCCCAGCATATCAGGAAGCTCCTAACATCATTTGATTTCAATATTGATAATGATCCTACAAAGCATCAAAGGCTCAGGAATAAGAACTAATGAGGTTATGAGGCAGGACATTTTTTTTTCTGTCACTTAGTAAAGGTGATGTCTGCCAGATTTATCCACCCTAAAAGCTCCTCTGCCTTCGCACAAGTAAGTAATCTATGGGGTGAGACCATGTGAATATCTCATTCTCTAATGGCTTTCATCCAATATTTTATTATCCATTGATGATCTTCGTCTGAATGAGATATTACATTGGTGGTTACATGGGGTGACTTTTCTATCATTTTGCCTACACACATAGGTTAGCATTCTTCTATAAAGAACATCACCCACACACATGCTTATTTGTTAAATTTTTATCTTGAAATAAAGATCCACAAGAGATTGCAAAAACATTAGAGAGGCTCAGTGTACCCAACACCTGGCTTCCCCCAATAATCGCGTGCTCCATAGTTACTATCAAAACCAGGAGATCAACATTGACACTACACGACTAAGCAGCCTGCAGACTTTACTTACATTTCACTGCTTTTTAAATCTCTAATTCTTGTTTTAATTTTTTAGCATTGTTTTGGATTCATTCTTTTTTATTGTGTTATAATCAACTCGTATCAACCACATTACTCTTTTTGATGCTGAAATTGTCTCACATTTGGCTAGTGAGAACCCTTAAGCCTGCTCATGTGTCCTGTTCATAAGTCTTGGAGCCATTGTTCACTTTCTGGTACAAGATGTCCCAGATTCCAGACCTGTAATTAGCCATTTCTCCAAGGAGCCCTGGTTTCTTTTAGTGGGGAATGGTGTTTACAATCTAAGACCTAGGTGCTTGGTGAGCTAATTGCTATAGGAGTTTATTGCTTCAAGGCTTTTTCAGTGGGCAAACCTGAGTTCAGACTGACTCCTCCAATTCAAATCCAACATTGCAGGATTCTTTCTCATCTTTTCCTGTCCTATATTTCTACAACTTTCTCTCTGGTTCTTGTCACCATCAATATATTTAACTCCTTTGCTTGGTCCTACGATATATTCAAAATTTTTGGAATTACTGGAACAATACTGCTACCACTACTATGTAGATTCAAAGTATCTACAGTTCTTTTTTATAATTCACTCAGGATATACCTTTGGAGCACTGTGCTCAAGTTTTTGACTTAATTATTTTTCCTGCATGGTTATGTTATTAATTTCACATGTGACTGGCTTCCTTTGTTTGATTTTGTATTCGGTTTTAAAATTTACTTTTATTCATTCTTACAGATTTAATTTTATTTTTAAATATATGAAACATTTATGTAAGTTAAAATTACATGACAAGGTATACTCAGAAAAGTCTCACTATTGTCCCTAATACCCTCGCCTCCCACCCCCATACCCCCGCACTCCCACATATCCCCTAATAGGCAACCATTTGTATCAGTTTCTGGTTCATGCTTCCTGTATTTCCTTTTGCAAAAACAAAGAAACAAGTATATGTTTGCTTGTTTGTTTCTTATATAAAAGGTAATATACTATATACTCTTTCACGCCTTACTTTTTGCTGTTAACAAAATATCCTGGAGATCATTCTGTATCAGCTGATAGAAAATGACTTCCTTCGTTTTCAGATTGTATTTACCCTCTTGTGCGGATATACCATAGATTATTTAACATACCTTCAATAGAATGGCATTCACAATTGTAATGTTTTCTCACAATAAATAGCATTGCAACAAATCACCTTACCACAAGTGGTTTATATTTGTGGAAATGTATCTCAGGTGAATCCCAACAGGAGTAATGGCTAGCTCAAAAGGTAAATGAACGGCTCAACATGCAAAGTTCTCCTCCATAGAGACTGGCCATGTTGCTCTCTCACCAGCAATATGAGAGCAGGTTTCCCCATAGCCTCGTCAAGAGCTCGTATTATCAACCTTTTGAATTCTGCCAATCTGACGGGTGAAAAACAGTTTCAAAGGGTAATTTTATTTTGCATTTCTCTTACTAAGAGTAAGTTTGAGCAGTTTATTATATGTTTAAAGACCCTTTGTCTATATTTTTCTGGGAAGCATCTTTCTTTTGCACGTGTTTCAGGTTTTGGGACTTTCATTTCTTGGTTTTCAAATGTTCTTTATGTATTAGGAAGATATAATTAGCCCTTTATCTGTGATATATATTGCATATACTTTCTTCAAGTTTGTTGCTTGTCATTTTACTTTGTAATGTTTTGGCCATGCAAAAGTTTCATTGTTTTTTATAAAATATAATTAAATTTGTCAATCTTCCTTCTCATTAAATCTGGATTTTGAAGAATTTAAAGAAATTCAGCCATGTTTTCTTCTAGTACTTGTACAGCTTCTTTTTTTAATTTTTATTTAAATCTCTGATCCATTGAAATTTATTTTGGGATCTGGTGAGAGATATGGATTCATTTTTATCTTTTCCCCATTGCTTATCCAGTTGTCCAATCCTTTATTATAAAGTCCATCTATTTCCCAAAGCCTCTAGACTTTGGAGGCCTTGTACCCTACACAAGTCCTACAGTCAATATTAGGTATGTCAAAACAGAAACCAGCACAGGCAGAATTTTCTTTGTACATCTGTTCAGTATAATACTGCCAAACTAGGAAAGGAATAGAAAACACTAAAAATAAAAATAAAGGAGCAAGGGTTAGGAACTCAGAGTTTCTGAATATATATATACATACATATATATACATGTGTGTGTGTGTGTATTCCGTATAATAATTTTTAAAAATACATGCTAATGACAAAAATTTAAGGTAGAACAAAGGTTATACAATAACCTGTATCAGGTTACAGTCTCTCTAGAAGCAGCATCTGCTGCGCGATTCTTGTATATCCATCCACATAATACATGCCTATGCAGACAGGGAGACAATGAGAGCCAGACAGAGATGCTGTAGATAAAAAAGAAAGAAAAATGAACTCACACCTACCAAAAAACTCGTAAGTGCCAAGCATGCACAGGTTACCTATCACACTTAGTCATCCAACATTCCTCTAGGTTTATATTTTCATTTCAATTTACAGATGAGAATGGAGGTTCAGAGAGGTAAAGTGACTTGTCTACAAATGGCAGCTAGCAAGGGAGGGATCTGGGTTAGGATCTACACTGTCCTCTCTGGACCGTGATGGGTAGTCACCACATGTAAATGCCCGTGGGACCTCTTGGCAGTACCCTAAGCACAGATAGCTCCCGAGAATGGCTTGGCAGTGGGAGCAAAAGAATATCCAGATTGTGCCAAGAAATGAATGTCGTGTCAAATCCACGTGCCTCTTGATGGGGAGCACCCCATAGTGGTGAAGGGTGGTTCATGTGTTGGAGCAAAATCTCCCACCCCCAAGCACTTTGAAAAAAAACTTTTTTTTTTTTGCAAGCCCTGCCACCAAGAGAGAAAAAAACAATCAAAAGAAAAACTGGATTGTATCAAGAAATGCTAGCAGCTATGACTCAAAGATACATGGGGCCAGATCTGTTGACTCAGAAGAGTCCGTTTCTAGTCACTTAGCAGCTTTTACCACACTTTAATCTTTTAAAGAAACAAAGTGATTTACAAAGTGGGGGGGAAGCAAAAATAAAGGATTGCAACAGAAGGATTTGCTTCACAGCAGCAGTTTGTGGCAGCCTGCAAGGAAAATACAGCGGAGAAAGAATTGTTATTCTATTCCGCAGAGAGGGTTTTTGAATACCGAAGTAGATGGGTGTCAATTTCTGCATATTAAAACATTCAAAACACAGCTCTGCTCCCACAGAACTTCCCTCTATTGTAATGGAAATGTATTTTTCTCATCTTTAGAGATTACAACTCTGTACACATGCTCAAAGGGGTTGGGGAAGGGGAGCGGGGGTGTTGCTTCCCTGAAAGTTCACAGGGATTTTGCTGCTCCATTCCTTGAGATACCGGAAAGTTTGATTGGGATAGGACCGTCCAATGGGCACTTAATTGGTACACGGCAGAGTTCTAGTTCATGATCAATCCTACCTGTTCCCACCCTATTTCTTTTCCATGCCCCCAGTTGTCACCATCACAAAAGATTTTGAAGGCAGTTGAAGTCTGGATTCTGTACCTGAGCTAGACATGCGTAAGTCCTATCTACTTTTTGATCACTGACTACAAACTACACTTCCCTTGCAAGGATGCTGCAGGCCTTGCATAGATGCCTCTCTTTGCACAGATGACATCTCTGTACATAGATGCCCACTTCCTGTGGAGATGCCCAGCCTTGTGGGGGTGCTCATTCTTGCATAGATGCTCATGGAGTCAGCTGTTTGCTCAAGGACAAGCTCCACCCTAGAACCTAACCTCTGACCTGTCAGCCTCCATGAATTCTCTTTTCTCCCTTCTTTACCTAATTCCCTTCAACTCCTACCTACTCAGATTCTAACCTGGAAAATATACTGTTTCTACTTAGATTTTCTCATTCCTCCAGTCAGGAATATTCCTCAGATCTTCCTAGCAAGGGTCCACATCCCTTCTCACTTAAAAATTCTGTTAAAAATCCATGATTTATAGCAAATCTCCCTTGAGTTTTTCAAATGTTTCAAAAACTTCATTATCACCCCTTAGCATCTGTCCACACATCCATCAATGAGCATATTTATTAGACACTTGCTCAGTGCTAGACAATCTGCGCTACTATGAGGGGAAAATGACATTTGTATCATGCTTTATAATTTACAAGGCATTTCCACATCTGTTTTCCTATAGAATCTCTACAATAACCCCTAAAGTAAGAAGGGCAAAAATGATTAATAATCCCATATTGCAGATGAGAAAAGTAAGGACCAGAGAGGTCAAGTGGCTGCTAAGAAGGGACAAAGCCAACCATCCAAACACAGATCAGATTTGAAAGCTTAGGTACTTTGTATTAACCAGAAAGCTCCATGTATTAATATATGCACATGCACACTCCCCACCCCACCAAGTCCCTCCACATGTCGTCTGTCTTCATAGCTGTAGTTAGTCATAAGCATGTTTTTCTAATGTGTTTGTTCTGTCTTCCTTTTAGTCAACAAGGTCCCCATAGACTGGAGCCCAGAGCAGCTCTCCAGGGTTGGTGGTGAAAGGGGGAGTCAAGTCCAGTAAACCCATAATTGTTAAGGGTAAAGCTGGTAAGGGCTGTGATGTGCACAGACGCTGGCCCACCTGAAACTGCAATGACAACTATTGAGAGCCCATGCAGGTGGCCTCCCTGGTGCTTTACCATTTAATACGTGTTTGCATTTTTTGGAGCAGTTTCCATTCCACCAGCACCACAGTGAATGAGTCAGCTTGGCAGTGCCCATCCAAGTCACATTCCTGCCCTGTGACACAGAAACTGTGCATGTGAAAAGCCCCCAGAGTGGGCACATGATCATCAAGCCACAAACCCATTTCTCAAGGATCCTTCCCTATTGCTAGAGACCTGGATGAATCAGCATGGCTCGCTGTGGTTTTTGCATCTCTTAATTTACTACCCAACACTCCTTCTCTCCTGAGAGGAGATGTTTTGTTACGTGTAATTAGACCGTGTACTCAATCCTATGTGGGACTTGTTATTTTTTTCACAGGAGGATTATGGAGCTGTCTCCAGGTGGGGAATGGTGACATGCTGAAGGAACAAAGGTATTCTGCATGTTCATTTGCAAACCTCCCCCGGAGTGGAGCTGGCTCAGTTGGGGAGATGTTAGGGCTGCAGGCACATGTGGGCTCAGCTCCTCTGACTAATTGTCTGGGACACAGAGGTTCAGAAGATAATGGCTGAAGCATATGGTCTGGACTGCTTCTAAGGTTTTTCTGCCTCCGAAAGCAAGACCAGCAGCAGCAGCCACCACAGATGGGGTGGAAGGTGGGACTTCAGAGCCCCACCTTCCTAGGACACAGGCAGGGGACCAGGAAACCTCTGTGGAGAGCAGCATCTGATTTTAGGGAACAGAGAGGTGGCTGGGCTTTGGAGAATGAATGTCCCTGAGGGCCTTGAGCTCCAGTCTTGGGCTTTTCCTTCTGAAAGCCTGATGCCCCTCAGTACTCAGCATCACCTGAAAAGACACACTTGAGGCTCTCTCTTACACCAGAAGCAAAATGAAAAGACAGCACTGAAGTACCGTCTGGTCTATTTCAAAAACTTTCCACTAACTCGGTTGGAACCTCCACTCATGACTCAAATTGTACTAGAAAAAGCTGTTTAGGATTTGAGTCAGTTCATGAAAAACGTACCACATGTACTCTTGTCCTCAGATCTCTGTATTTTTCTGTTAATGATGGACAAGCAGGGCCTCTTGGGATTACTCAGGGTCAAGTGTGAAGCACGCTGGTCAGTCAGGGGGTGGGGATATTGGGCACCCGTCACCAGCCCATGGGCTAGGACGCCCTAAAGTGGGGACATGCTTGAATCAGAGCATCCTGTTTCCCAGCTTCGTCACTTACAAGCTGTGTGACCTTGGGCACGTCGTTAGCTCCCTGAGCCTCCATCTCTTCAGACGTCTGAGGATGATCTCAGCAAAAATGTCTGACCGACCTCCCGGGCACTTGGTGAGGATCAAATGGGAGATAATGGACGTGAGGTTTGTAAACCACATTCCGCTGTACAAAGAAAAGTCCCTGTTATTAATGATAATGACTCTTCCCACTGGTAACGGCTCTCATCTGGGAGCTGAGGTGGGGAGGGGGTGTCTCTCTGTAAGATCCTTGCTGAAGGAACAGTGCTGAGGAGGTCTAGCACATGTGTCACTCACCAGGAGACACCTCAGGGGACCGCAGGCAGAGGGGCTGTGGCTTCCTGCCTCTCAGGTTGGACATGGCATAATTGTTTTGACATATGATGAAATTTGTTCTCGCATGGGTCAGAAGAAAGCCTGATGCTGATGCTTTTCATCTAATTTCAATTACAGTCATTAAGACCCCTTCCTCCTGAGTCAAGCCTTTCCAAAAAGCCATCGATGACAGCCCATTACAGATGAGTTATTTATAGTGGCTCATGTTAATTTTACAGTACCGCAGACCAATGACTCACGGCTTGGCATTTGTGAGAGACATCATTCACTGGCCTGAGTGATCCCCAACATAACAAGCAGTGCTCTTTGGGGACTGTTCAAGGCCTCAGGCTTAGAAGCCAGACCCTGTACAGGGCAAGATAACCAGAGCATCTTGGCATTGGCCCATTTCACCCAGGAATACCTTCTGTCTTAGTGGGGCAGAATAGTATAACCAGCTTTGAGATTGGAGTGTGACATCTACAGGATTTCTGACAGAGATGACACTTGGCCTGGGTCAGAGTTTCAGCTTTTCTTTCTCATATTTGCAGCTATCAGCATGGGCATTTGCTGCTATTCAAGAACTCTAAGGGGATATCTGCCACTCACTGGAACTTGATGGGGAAAGATGGCTCTGGGACCATCGAAAACCCAGCATCCTTTTATCCAAACTACTTCAACCTCAGGTTTATAAGTACCACTCCGACCGATCAATATTGGGCCTCTTGATTCTTGGTCTATTTGTAGCTGAATCTCTCTCCCCCTTGATTAAAAATTCACCAAGAGGCAGCCTGATGTGACATTTATGAGTTCCTGGAAGTACATAAATGTTGAATGTTAGAAATTAGCACCGAGTTATTTAGGCAATAAAAAGCAATAAGCAAGCCAGAGGGCTAATATTCACCACTCCCGTAGTTCTGTTGTCTGTCTGTGGAAGCTCATGGCAAAGCAGAGCTAGAGCTTCATACAAAGCACCTCCAGGCTTGATGTAACCTTTGTCCCAATCTCCGCCTCGGGCTTCAGCTCCCTCCCAAAAGAAGCTGAGTTGGGCTCCGCGAAATTGAGCACCCTATTCCTTTCCAATTTTGTAACTCTTTGACAATAAATTGTCTTTCCCAAGATCCCATTCTATTTTAATACAGGCCATAATAACAAATATTGAAATTGGTTACTTTTGCTCTTTCTGTATGCGAGTATAATCCTAGCTCTGCAATCATTGGGAGAAAAAGGTAGTGAAAAATACATTTGTGATGTCATTATTTTGGAGGTTTCAACCACAGGTTTGTTTCACATTCTACCCATAATTATTTCTTTCAAAATACAGTAGACTCTCAGTTAACTGGCACACATGGGAATTGGTAGGTGCCAGATACATGTAAATAGACTCTCTGTTAACCGGGACTCAAGCAACCAGCAACATTTTTTGAGATTTTGTCAGTTGCTTGAGTTCCCATTAATGGAGAGTCTACTGTATCTCCTACCCACATCCCAGCACTTTTCTGAGCCTCTGTCCCCTTCTTTTAAGTGACCTGTTCAGATTTTCTGTAATGTTCTCTCTGCAGGTGCTTCTGAGCCATTGATCACAGCTCTGGGAGCCTTGCACACTTCCTGGGAGGCCTTGTTGGGTCTCCGAAGTCAGCGAAGAGACAGAGAAGGTTAAATGACTAATGCTCTAAGCAGCTAGGCTGGGTGCCATTCTGCTTCTCTTACCACACGGCCATCCAGACAGTCGTTTGGAGATGGAATTTCAATTCTGCAGGTCGCTGCTACATTTTATTAATAAAAAACACAGTGAGATACTCTTCTTGACTCACTAATGGGGTAACCTAGAAATGTGCTTTAATTTGCATGGAAAGTGGTAAGAGGACAGAACCTAGAGCCAAGTTGTTTGAGTTGACTCCCAGCTTTTCCATTGAGTAAGTGTGTGACGATGCTCTTCAACCTCTCTGTGCATCAATTTTGTCTTCTGTGTAATGGGAGTCATGACAGTATCTGTCTTAGAGTAAAGGAGGCAATATTTGAGTGTACTGCCAATCACATAGCAAATGATGTGTGTTTGTTGAATAAGAGACTTAATACTAAGCCACAATACTAAGTAATGTGGGAATGTGCAAAATGAACACACCATGTCAGCTTTTCAAGACAGTTTCTGGAGAGGCATAGATATATACTCAACTGATCGCAAGAGTAGGGCTGGTGCATGCCATATGCAGGTCAACTCACACAAATACAATGGGCAAAGAGAGGAAGGAGGGGCCACTATTGCTGGGAGGGAGCCAAGCTGCCCAGAGATGTTTCAATTGTTTCTTGAAGAGTAAGTTGTATTTCCAAGGGCAGGTGACAGGGGACTGTTGGCAGAAGGTTGTCCCACTTGTACCAGTGTAAGCACAAAACCGCCCCCTCCACATTCATCCACCTTGTATCTGTTTCTTCTGTGCACCTCGTCTCCCAGGCCTACCTGCCTTCCTTCCTCTCATCCCCTCCCTTCCTCCACTTGCAAATGTCTACCACTGGCCTGGCTTTTCCTCCAAATAATGTCTTCTTATTTTATCTCTCTTTTGATCTCAAATGTAATGCAAGCAATCTATCAATAAACCAAATAATACATGAGGGTATAAAATAATAAGCTCTTAACATCACTTGATCAACTTGGACGAGTCAGTGAGGCCAAGAGAAAGCATCCAATTTGTTGGCTATTGTAATAAGTGGGATGTCCCAGCTCACTCTCCTGCTCTGACATGAAAAACAGAAAGAAGATGATGCACACAACCAGGAGTTTCAATTTTAGAGCCTTCTAAACATCCCTTCTCTACCTTTCAATGTCCATGGAGACATACCCTAGTCCTGGTGGTAAAAGCTCAGGAGATTTCTCGCCTGGTCCCAGAGGGCACAGAAACATAACCTGTGGTGTGCACCAGCAGAGGCAGCCCTAGATATCCTCTATAATTCACTAAGTTTCTGAATAAACCCATACAGCAGTGCTTTCCAAACTTGTCTGTGCATTTCCATCACCTGGGGAGCTTCAGAAATTGCTGATTCCTGGTGTAACCCCAAAATATTATAATTTAATTGGTCTGGGGTATGTCCCAGGCTTTAGAGTTTGTTTAAAATGTGCAAACAAATTTGAAATCACTGCTACAGTGTAATATATTGATTAAGTGCAGAGGTTGAGGTGAGAGAGAAACTATACTATTTTGAAGAGCTCAAGAGATCTGCCTTTCAATTGGTTATTAATTGATTGGCTAATTTATGTGTTCATTTATGCATACATGAATGTATATGTGCAACAAATACTTACTGAGAACTGACTTTGTGCCAGTGCTCTGCTGGGTCCTTATAATTCAAAGACGAAAGACATAGTCCTTGCCCTCATCCTGTAGAGGAAGGAATGTAGATGAGTAAACAACAACTGAAGTACAGGGTGACAGTTGTGTGGTTGTGCTGTGGAATATAGAAGGGTAATACTTAGGACACAGGCCATAAGTCTCATGTACAATTATCTGCCTCCGATTCAGGAAACCAGGTAGTAGTTTCAACAAAAAGAACATACTGTATTCATTCCTTCAACAAATATTTAGTAAGCACATATCATGCACCTGTCACTGAGTTAGTGGCTGAGTACATTGCAAATAAAGCAGTAGACTCGATGAACTCAAACTTTTGTGCTTGCCTCAGAATTTTTCCATTTCTCAATAGGGTAGCTCTTTCTTACCTTTACCTGCTTACAAGCCATTCTCCCTTCTGGTACCAGCACTCAGAACTTCCTTGGAGAAAAAACAACCACTTTCAGTCCATGTCTGGAGGGGATCTCTGCTACTTTCCCCAGAGCATCCAATGGGCCCGGCTCTGATTTCACCCTTGAACTTAATTAAGACACTGTGCATGATGACATGGAGCTGTTGGCTGCCATCTTGTGACCAGTGGGCAGAAGCAAAGGGAGAAGCCCTGCCATTATTCCTGCTACATGTGCTAGTAAATTCCCTTTGAGGCCTGATCCAGTTTGAGTTAGCTTTTGTTATTTGCAACCCAAAGTATCCTAACGGCTACACCTAAAATGGATTTTTCCATGAATATTTACTTTTGTGATTAAAAGGATACATAAACCCATTAATACCTGTTTATGAACTACTCAGGCTCCTGTCTTGTGAAACTGGTTTTTTCAGAGATTCTACGTTATGTATTTAGGTGTATAAACTCTGTAAAGTCAATCAGATCATAAGCTCAAGATGTGCTTCAGGAAAGTATTTAAATGATGCGACACTTAGTGAGCAGCTGCCAGCAGAAGGCTCGAAGAGCAGATGGAGAGAGCTCGTCCAGGTTGTTCTACTTGTTTTCTAACAAATGCCTTGGAAACCTAGGTTTAAGGGACCAGGTTGGGAGTTTGCACATCCTGGGCAATATTGCGTTGTAATTGGGAATTAAAAATGACAAGGGACCAATGAAATGTTACAAAGGTTGTAGGTTAGCTGGAGGAAGAGTTTTAAACTAGGGTTATCTCCCACCAAGTACGGTTGGTCCTTCTAAGTGTCATTCAGATTACCCGCGCATGTCCAAACATCCTAACATTTCTGTTCAAATTCCCATTGTCACTAGCCTGAGCTAATGAACAACCTTGTAATGGTTTTTCAAACCTTGAACAAATAGAATCTCCACCTCCACACACACCCTCAGCTCATCCTCTATGCTACAGCCAGGTGATCCATCATATACCTCCTTAGAGACCTTCACACTTGTCCCATCAGCTCCAGAACACGGTCAAGGATTGCAGCTGAGGTACATTTTGCCTCTGTCTGCACACCAAGCTTCTGCATGCAGTTCTCAGCAGGTGCTAGGCTATTGCAACTTTTTGTGCCTATGCTCATTGCCTCCTTGCTGTCTTGAAGCTTACTAGGAAAACTCCCTTTCATCCTTCAAATCCAAATTTCAATAGTCCCTTCTTCAGGAGGCCTTTCCTAGAATCGTCCCACCTTGGAAACCAATGCCTCCTTCCTCTCTGTTTATAATCCCTACTTACTTTTTATCCCCTACCATTCTATTATTATGTTTGCCCTTCTGTCTAAACCTGAGCCCCTTTCAGATAGAGCCAGTTTCTTACTAATATCCCTAACTTGAATACCAAGTATAGTTTCTTGGCGTATAATAGGCACTCAGTAAATGTTCCATGAATCAAGCTGATTGCCTGTTTCCAAGTCACTGTTGAGGGTGGTTTAGAAAGAAGCACCCTGATAATGAGAGATTAGATCAGAATTAGGTTGAGATGTGACAGATAAATGGCCAAGAATTAGTAACAAAGGTTTACCCACTTGTTGATGTCTTCTCTAAAAGATTATCTAATTTAATACATAAGCCTTACCATTTTTAGCTTTTCCATTAAAAGTAATATGAGGCTGGACAATTAATTTCATGAACTCATCCTAGAAAAAGTACATTGCTGAGTATCACTACGATCACCTTCGAAGCTCTCCCTTTGGGAAGCTGTGCACCGACGCCAGAGCCTAGTCCACCCTTCAAAGCTGTTTTGGACTCTTTTTCTGGAATGGCCATCAGAGCTGTCATTGTCCCCAAAATCTCACAAATAAGTTCACAAACTTGTCACCATGAACTTACATTGGCAGCACTGTACAAACAACTTGGTAAGGTGTTATAACCTTGACAAGGTTACAACAACAGCTCTGATGGCCATTCCAGAAAAAGATTTCAAAATTGCTTTGAAGGGTGGACTAGGCACTGCCATCGGTGCACAGCTTCCCAAGGGGATCACTTCGAAGGTGACCATAGTGATACTCAGCAATGAGGGACGTAGCACTTTTTCTAGGATGAGTTCATGAAATTAATTGTCTGACCTCATATATTGTGACTAATATCTAAAAACCATATATTTCTAAAGTGTGTAGGTTTAAGTTGAAATCTCCATAGAAATCTCAAACGCAAACACATACTTCTACCCAAACACCTTCTAGTTCATTTTGGAATAAAAGTGGGATTCTAATTACTTACCTTGAATTTAGTAAAAACGTCTAAGAGAAAAAGTAATTCTTTAAAAAAAATAAAAAGACATTTTCCAATGAAACAAAACTCAGATTTACTAGTTGAGACGATGCAGGCTGAATCCGGAAGGGTCAGAGTGGGCCAAGCAACAGCGCACATGCTCATCTCCAGCCAGCTTCCGGACTCAGAAGACAGGATTCCTCCAAGACTTCCAAACAATCCGCCCAGAGCCAAGGACCCCAGTCAGACGGCCCCTCGATTCCTTCTCTGAGTCTACATTCACCCTTCTTGGAGAAGCCTGCTGGATCTGAGTCGTGTTTGTTCCTAGTAAGCATGAGCGTTGTAGCACCCCCTCAAACTGCCTACAGGAAAAGGAAGAAAATAACAAGTGAGGGTGAGCCAGCCAGAGGTTGCCTTGCAACATGGGCAAGGACTTTCACTGGTTTGGTTTTGTTTTTTGCTGGAGCTCTTCAATTCAAGGCTAGTTTTTATGTTCCAAGCACCCTGTTTTGTAACTCGCAGCAGAAAAAGTAGGGTGTTAGCCGGCAATTTTGCCCCATTTTACCTCTTTGTTGAGGTAAATCACGACTTCCTGATTAACCTAATCCCTGCAATGAGTGTGGCTCCTCCAAGCCAAGGTCACTGTCATATTTATAGGTACAACATATCCTTTATTAAAAAAAAATCAGCAATCAAGAGAGAAATGGAACAAGCTGGAATTTCTGGGTTCTCCACCAATCTAATTACAATGGCAGTGAAAGGATGTGTGCCTAATTAAACTGCCAATGAAGCTGAAATGATACACATCCTATTTGTACAAATGTTTACTCCCAGGCTTGACCCAGCCCCTGGGCAAAGGAGGCAGCAACTGGGGATTTAAAAATAAGTGAGATCAGGTATCTGCACCAAGTAAATAACCCAGCTTTACTTGCTGGCTACAATATATCTGATCCTTTTTTTTTCCTTAAAAAAGTTTTTATCTTTTTAATAAAAATGCACATACAAATGTGTGCCTGGATCAATATTCTCATACCAAATACATTCATTTACTGTCCCAATCACAGAACACGTCCAGCACCCCTGAAGTCTACCTCTCACCCCTCCCAGTAACTCACCCCTCTCCTCCCATGAGTCACCACCATCCTTGGTGCTGTCTCCAAAGCTTAGTTTTGCCTGTTTTTGTCCATTATATGAATGGTATCATAGGGAATGTAAACTGTAAGTGTCTGTCTTTTTTCCTCGACACGGCATTGTGAGATTCACCCACAGGACTGGGTTTTATAGTGTTCTTTCTGATTGCTGGGTCGTATGATTGTGTGACTGTACAGAGGTATGCACACCACAATTTGCTGATCAGAGTGATCCATTCTACTCTTGGTATTTGAGTTGTTTCCTGTTCGGGGCTGCCATCAGCATCCCAGTGCATGCCTTTTGGTGGAATATATCCACAGGCCTATTGGGTACATATGTATGTATGGTTGTAATGCTAAGTCCTAGGTTATGCACATGTTTGGCTTTTGTAGATGCTTCCACAGCTTTCCAAAACGGTTGTAGCAATTCCCTCACCCACCAGCACGGTGACACTAGCTGCCCAACTTGAATGTTGCCTACCTGGTCTAGACCAGGCATGTGTTAATTCATCTTCACAGCAGCCCCATATTCAGATGAGGAAATCTAGGTTAAGAGACTTGACAAGATAACACAAAGTTAACAGCGGGGTAGGCTGACCAGACATACTGTTTTAAATGGGACAGGACCATTTATTTTTCTGTCCCATTTAAAACGCAATGTATGGTCACCCTAGTCTCACTGGACTAAATTCAAGGTGTTAGGAGGTTAACCAGATGTACCGTTTTAAATGGAACAGAAAAAAATGATACATATGGGCAGCCTACAGCTGGGGCTCCAACATAGGTCCTTGTCACCTGAAAGCTGGAGCTGTCATTCTCTATGCTCATGGCCTCCAGGTGTTCTGATTTGGTGTAAGGTACCAAATGCACCTATCCTGGATGAAACTCCTGGATCCCTTTCTACTTTGTCTCATGCCCGGGGGCTTGTGGACTTTCTCATTGCTACTACTCATGTCTATTCTCTGAAGCTTCTCAATAGGTAGTTCAGATGTATCATTTTAAATGGGACAGAAAACAAAGGTCCTGTCCCATTTCAAATGGTATGTATGGTCAGCCTGGTCACACTGGGCTAAATTCAAGATGTCAGCAGTTGGCCATGCCTACCATTTAAAACGGGACTGTACTGTTGTTCTCTGTCTCATTTAAAATGGTATGTCTGGTCAGCCTACTTCTAAATCAAACGTAAAATATTCACTTGACTTTCAGGGGATTACATTCTCCTCATTTGCTGGTTCCTTCTTACCCCCTCAATCTCTGAATGTCTCCATGCCCCAAGGTCGTGATTCTGCTTCGTTTCCTTCTCCCCCAGGGATTATGACACCTGACTGCCTAGGACTCCAGATGGGTCAGCCTCTCTGGCCTCCAGGTACGTGGCAAGATGGTGATCACTGCACTCTCTGACACCTCTTGATACTACATGGCTACTTCTGGCCAGTGACTGTGAACAGAAGTGGCATGTGTCTCTTCTGAGCCAGAACATTCCATCACTGATGGAAGCCTGCCTATTTACCTTTCCCTCTGCCTGCTTTGTGAACCTGAGTCCTAGAACATGGAGTAGAGCTCACAGATGACCCATGATGGACATACAGCATGAACATGAAAGAAAAATGGAGTTATCAGTCACGAAGATTAAGGAGGGTGGGTAGTACTTGTTACCTATCATAGCCAAGCCCATTTTAACCACTCCAATGAAAACGTTTAGTTTTGTGAACTTAGTTATAACCTGTATTTTTACAGCTCCCAAATTTTACCTCTTTATCCTAAGCCCTGAACTCTGGATTCATTTATCCTACCATTTTCTCTAACTCTTCTCTCAGGAAAAGAATCTCCATCTCTAACTAGACATGTTCAGATGGAATCTCTGGTCGCCCTGTCCTCAAACTCAGACCACCCACAATCTTTCCTGTCTCAGTTAATAGAAGCAACAATACCCCCATGGCAAAGGCCAAAGGCCATAAGAGTGTTCTTGTCTTCTCTCTCTCTTACACTCCATGTTGAATCCATCAGCAAATCATACCTACTGACTTGATTTTGTTTCACATTTTATGTTTCCAAAATACATCCAGAATCTGTCTCGCCTTTGGTTATCTAATTCTAGAAAGCATGGCTTTTCTAAAAATGTGTATTTCTAGATATTAGCATTTTTACCACCTTTCCTTTGAAATTTTCTCACCACCCCTCGCCGACTCTGCCCCACCTGCTTGTCATGACTTCACACTGTCCCAGTTCTCCTGTACATCTTTCTTTCTCTGTAATTTGCTGGCTACTTTGTCCCCCTCACTTTAGCTCCCTGATCTTCCTGCTATTCTACTCTGATGAGGAAATCAGTGCTTTTTATGGCTTTAATTTTCATTTTTATCCACATTTCATGAAAATGTATGTATAACAAGGACACTACCAGGAATGATGTTAGCAGATATATGGATGAATATTTCTATTTTAACTGTTACGATTTTATTTTAATGTATATTAGACAAACTATAACTAGCACATAAAGCCTGAGATTTCACAGAGATTGTTGCTTAGATAAAGCCAAATCAATCAATTTAAGTCAAATTAAAGTAAAATATTAAATAAACAGTGCTATAGGAGGTATGAAATAGGGGGAAATGTAAGCCATACATAAACGAAGTTTAGGAAATAAGCATGAACCTTCAAACAATAAATGTGATCAGTCCCCTTCCGCCAGTGATGGCCACCTGGAGACTTCCATGTGGTTGGTCCACCTGACCCTCGAAATTAATAAATAAATCTCACACAAATTCATCCCTTAAAAACGGTTACTTCATTTATTCAATGAAGCCACTATTTTAGCAGGCCAAGCCAATCACTGGATGTCATCTTTTATTCAGCTCTCTCTTTTGTCCCCTTTATTCACTAAGTTTTTAAACTCTGAAATGACTGTCACATTTACCGTTTCCCTTTTATGCTCGTTAACATCATTCCAAGTCATGACCCAATTACCTCATACCCAGATCATCATGATGACCTCCAAACTATTCTCCTGGCTCCATCTAAATTCAGTTACATTCTGCTTTTGCTTTAAAATCATCATTCCCACATTCAAAACCCTCAGTAGCTTCCCCTGAAGGCAATGGCCAAGGTTCCTAATGCCATGCCAATCATGACCAACATTTATTGAGTTTTCTGTGCTCAAAAAGCTATACAGGAAATTTCTTACTTAATCCCCATGACAACCCTATAGCGAAGAATTGGGTTCCTCATACTGTAGGCAAGGAAACTGAAGTTTAGAGGTTAAATGAATGACTTGCCAAGAGCTAGCAAGTGGCACAGCTTTCTAGAACTCATCCCAAGTAGCCTAGTGCTGGCATCGTCACTCTAAATGTCCATACTACACTGCCTACTGACAAACGTCACATCACCACAATTTCTAATTAAACATCATGTCTGTGTCCTCCAGTCTATTTTCTTTTCCCACTCACTTAGGTGAGTCTCCTTCCTGCATATGTTGGTCTTTAGCCAGACCCACCTCGGTCTCGATCTGCTACCACTCCCACACAGTGCACACCACCTTCTAATACAATATCCAGATTGTACCTCTCCGGTAGGACCCAGCTTAAGTTCAACTCCTTATTGTGTCCCTAAAGCCAGACTTACCACTGGAATCAATAGATGGCTATCCTTCAGATTTAAAACATATTTTTCCAGGCCCCAAACTGTCCAGCTCCAGGCCTGACAGCACCCTGAAAAATGGCTGGCAGGAAAAAAAGCTGACATCCCCATCCTCTGAACAAGAGGTCCCTTCATCTCTGCATTAAGAACATATCAAAGTAATGCAAGTGGATGCAGTTCAAGGCACTGCTTTTCGAATTTTTGTGTGCATGGGGCCTTTTCAGTTCCTCATTCATTGTGATGACTAGACACTCGGGAATAATCAAAACAAGGACTGATTCCAGTGTTTCAGAGAACAGAGAGTCAGATGTGGGTCCTGCCCCAAGAAACCATGGCTGCACTGGGAATTTGGTCTGGCAGGATATTTTTTGCTCACTGATACTTTTTCAACTGGTTAACTCATTTCTTGAGTTGTCCACAGAGAAGCAGGAAAAGAAATAGAGATGGTAAACATAAGCTGTCTCTTCTTTATCTTCTGTTCTTTTTATATCATAAAAGCCACAGCAAAAGACCTTAAAATGAGAAGCAAACTTAGATACTATCTGGTCCCATCCCTTCCTTCAGAGATGACAGAAGGAAGGTTCTGGTAGACAAAATGACCCACACGGGGTCACAGAACTAGTGGCAGGTCACAGATTAGAAACCAAGACTTTGTGTCCCAGGTCAGCATTTAAATCCTAGCTCTGTTTCAAAAGGTTATAGCCTTATAAACACAGACAAGCAACTCACTATTTGGTGGGTTCAGTTGTCCTAATTCTGCAATAAGGGTAATATTAAGAATTGCATCTATTTTGAAGGATTGTTGTAAGAATCAAATAAAGTCAAATGAAATAAGCATTGAAAAAGCATCTAACACCTAACAGTTGCTCAATAGATGTTCCCTTATTCACTCAAATGGTTATGTCAGCTGACATCCAAGAAGAATCTATAAAAAGACACACTGAAGAAAATGACTAAATCATTCACTATCCAACCCCACAAACTTTTTGAAAATCTGAGGGAGCCCTGAAATCAGGATGGGGAGGTGGGAGGCAGCAGGGAAGGGCGAGATGTTTAATGATAAAGGTGTCTCAGTTGTTTGTTTTTAAAGTAAAAGGTGTGTGTCAGCTGAGTGTCTCATGAAATGCTACTTACATTTTTTTTTTCATTTATTTTTTTATCCCTGTAAAACAAAACACTTTTAGCAATGTTGAGCTTTCTGAGGACCCAAGAAAATGATTGCCCAAGTCTACCATTAATGGCTTTAAAATTCATTTTAAGTTTTAGCTTTGGCTTTGTTTTTCAAGATGTGAAGTGTGTGTTAGAGCCACGCCATACGTGCAGTGGGAACTACAAATCCGGAAAGAACAGAGGCGAAGGCGAGGGGAGTTGCTCTAACCCTTTCACACTGTCTGGAGTTAAGATCTCAGTCTTCTTTGCTGGGTCTCTATTTAGGACAAGGTGAGCATTATGACCAGTCCCAAGGCCACAGGGTCACATCCCAGCTCTACCCTTGACTTGCTAGAGGCCCTTGGATGACCGTTCATCTGAGTGACTCTTTCTGCCCTTGTCTGTTTTCTCTGGAGTCCACAGGCTTAGACTGGGGGCTGGGAGTGCTAATATTAAATGATCAGGAAAAATCTGATCTTGAAAAATGTTTTGAGCTTTTTAAATAATGAAAAATTTAGGTGCATGAAAGTACAGAGAACCATTGAACAAGTACCCATGTCACATCCAGATGTGACATGTGTTGTTCTATTTTTTTCTATCTGCTTTAGAAAAAAGAATTTTAACCAAAAATTTACAGATGTAATTGAACCCCCCACTTCCTCCCTTCTCAAAGATAATCCCCCCATGAAGTTGGATTTTTTCTTTATATCTATATTGTTTATATTTTTCCTATTCATGTATTCACAAACAATATGTAATACTAATTTTTTATTGAATTTTTTTATAAAGGATATCATCATCACATGTATTTTCCTAACTAGTTCTTTCACTTGACATCATGTTTTTGAGAGATATAGATGTTGATACATTTAAATCTAGTTCATTTTGCTTGAGCTACTAGAACACATTTTTTTGCAGGAATGGACTACATTTTATCCATTGTTGTCTATGGGCTTTTAACTCGTTTCCAAGTGTTTATGGTGACTATTAGGACTACAATAAATTTCCTTTGTCCTACATGCATGGGTACATGTGCATGATTTTCTCTTGGATATACAGCTAGAAGCCAATTCCTAGATCATAGGGCACATGTCTCTTCAACTTTATGATATTGATAAATTGTTCTCCAAAGAGGCTGTGCTAATTTATACTCTTGTGTCCATCTAGGACAGTTCTTTTTCCTTCTTCAGTTCTTGATATTATGAGACTTTACATTTTTTTCCTAATTAGATAGGTATAAAAATAATCTCCCTTTTTAACATGTATTTTCTTTTTATGCACAAGTTTACATGTTTAAAAATGCTCATTGGCTATTTGAATTTTCTCTTCTGCCGATTTCTTGTCCATGTCCTTTGTCAATTTCTCTCTTGCTTTTCTTTTTTTAAAACACTTGTAGGAAAATATTCTTAATATTCTGGAAACAATTCCCATGTTGACAATGTAATATTGATTTCCACGTGCCTGAATTCTCAGTTGCTTCCACTGGGCAGACTGCAATGTCAGGGTGGCCATGGCTAAGCCCTCCTGTGCAGAGACGCCCAGGCACAGTGCACATCGGGCAATCACAACACGTCTCTACAGCACTGTGGCCGAGTGGTTGAAACCCTGGGCCAGAATTTAGAAGCCCTGATTTCTAGACTCACTTTGACCCTTGATGATCTGAGAATTCTTAGGCTTTGTTCTACTTCATCTATGAAATCACAATGTTAGTACCGGCCTCCAGGGATTTTGTGAAAAGCAAATAAGATACATCAAACCACCTTTGAAAATACTATACAAATGCTTGCCATTATTAGTAGCAGCAACTCAAAATACCAGGGCATTGAATCAGTCTGGAGGGTTGTCATATCAGAATATCAGAGGCTGAGTGGCTTAAACAACAGAAATTTATTTTCCTACAGTTCTGAAGGCTGGAAGTTCAAGATCAGGGTGAGCTCTCTCCTCCTGGCTTGCAGACGGCTGCCTTCGTGGTATGGTGGAGACAGTGAGCTCTGGTATCTCCTCCTCTTCTCACGAGGGGGCCGGCGGCCCTATCAAATGAGGGTCTGACCCTACTGACCCCATTTAGCCTTTATCACCTCAAGGCCCCATCTCCAGTCACACTGGAGAGTAGGGCTTCAACACAAGGAATTTGGGGAGACAAATTCAGTCACAGTACTTTGGTGTCCAGTCATTTATTTCCAAATGGATCTAAGTTTCTTGGGTCTTTCCTCAGGACTCAGAGACCTAGATGGGTTTATTCATTTTGTAAAGTTGTCTCTGCTTGCTCCAGTCAAAAGTATTATAGTTATCAAACCAAGGTTTGATCATTTCTGTGACTTCATTCATAAGGGTCATATCCTTATGGCCAGTCTTTTTCCTATACAGTGACAGCTTAAAATGGATTGGATAAAAAGAATAGACCAGAACTTTCTGTGATGTTAGAAATGGTCTATAACATGTACGTTGTCTAATAGAGTAGCCATGAGCCACATGTGGCTACTGAGCATGTGACATGCCTCTAGTATGACTGAAGAAGCTTATTTTTTTATTTTATGTACTTAATTAATTCAAATCTAAAGAGTCACATGTGGGTGGTGGCAACAGCATTAGGTAGGGTATGCTGCCCACTCATGAAGTGACTATTCTAACTGCTGATTTCTCCTCTTTTTTTGTGTGTATAGTCTTAGACCCCAGACCCTGTGCAAGATGGCACCTTGTGTGGATTATCTAGCAGGGATATTTAATGACAAAAAGAAAAAAGAATGAAGGTTTGGAACTCCTAACAGACTTCCAGACTGGGGTGTGGATGTGAATGGAATGGGCTGAGGGTGTCAGAGAGTGGCATGCATCAGGCATGGCAGGGAGGAAGGAGGGAAGGACTTCAGAGGCAGACACTGCTACCCAAAGTGCAGCACTGACATACACTTCAAAGGTCAAGCATTCGGAAAACATCATTTTTACCTTTCCCATTTTTCTTTTGCTTTCAGAAGATCTGTGAAATAATCCTTAGTGATAGAAGGTTTCCCGATTTATGAAGGAGATGTCCCCTCACAACCACTCCAGACTAAAACTCAGCAGGCCTGAAATAGGAAGATAAAAAAGCAACCACTTGTTACTTCAAAGGGTTTTGGCTTTTTAAATTATTTCCCCTGGGTCCCAAATTGGACCCATTCACACAGGGGCTCACAGTAAGCAAACAATTCCATCACCAGTCAGACAGTGAGCCCAGCCATCGCTGGTCCTGTTCATCTCGGGCTCTGTGCTCCTGGATTTCATTAGGATACCCACAAAGAAATTCAACAAACTGAGTTCCCAGAACAATGGAAACGAAGGACAGGAGTTCCAATGAACAAGGTTCCCTAGGCTCACTGGTGAGAGAACAACATCAAAGAGAATTGTGGGGAGCTAGGATTCAGAATTATCCCTCAAAGCAGAAGTTAGGGTGGTCCACATCTGCTCCAGAGAAGCAGGCTTGAAAATACCAGCTTTTTGACACAATGTTGAAAGCTATTTCTCCAAACTGAACCTGAACCCTCCTCACCCACCGTCTCTCCTCATTGACTCACCTCTGCCACTCACCAGCTCCCAAATTCTGCTTACTGTGTTTGGCGTTTCGCATTTGCCTTTGTGTGACTGACAACATGGGCCTTCAAGTGATGAGAGCTATCTAGTATGCTCAGATCAATAAGCTAAATCCACATTTAACTTTTTAGCTCAGAAAAAGCTTTCCATTTTCCCCCCTAATGGCCTTTAACATCTGTGCCAAGAACCACCAGGCCAGGACTAAATGTCCCAGAGCTTGAGCAGGGACCTGGGACAGGAGCCACAGGCATGGGGACACCTTCATGTAACTCGCCAGAACCTCCAAGGTTTGCAGGTCCCAGAGGAAACCTCATTTTCCAAAGCAACCTGCGACCCAAGATGCCTTTGAACACGGCCCAACACAAATTCTTACAACATTATGAGATTTCTTTTGCTACCTTTTTTTCTTTTTCAGCTCATCAGCTATCATCAGTGTTAGTGCACTTTACTGTGGCCCAAGACAATTCTTCTTCTTCCCATGTGGCCCAGGGAAGCAAAAACAGTTGGACACCACTGCTCTAAAGTCTCCACTGCTTATTGAACTCACTCATCCACTCCGTCCTTCTCCAGCAGGCACCTCTGAGGGCCACCCCGTCCCTTCTTGCCCCATGTCTCGTGTCAGCGTGTCTCTCCTAAGAGGTGTCAGCATCCAGATTACCATAGTGACTCAGGCTGGGCCCAGAGCAGAGGGGAGCAAAGCAGAGAGGAGCCCAGTGAGTTTCCAAAATTCTCATTCTATTCCTGTTATCCACCAGTGGGCTCAACTGCTAATGTTACTCCTCACGGTGCAGCTAGCTTCCTGTCTAAGAACGAGAATAGCAAACAAAGTTCGTAGAGGGGGGCGACAACCAACAACACACTTGGTTGAGAATGGGTCCCTGCCTGGCCTGAGGAACCTTGTAAAACTCCCTCTCAACCTCTATTTCTCATCCATGCCCTGGGTAATAGCAACAGACCTTGCGAGGGAATCCGGGTATTTGAAAGAGAATTCTTAAAGGGGCCACCAGAGGAGCAAGTGTTTGCTGCACCTGATTCTGTCTGCATAAAAGTTACAGCAGGAGTGAGATAGCATGTTTTCTCACCACCTCATCTCTCACCTTCTCCCAATAACAACAAATCACAATAGGCTTAACACTATCCATGGTGGCATGCGGGCATGTCTTGCACCTATAAATCTGAAAAAAGGAAGAGTGAGCCTCACTTGGGTTGTGACAAAGAGAGGGCACAGAAGCTTTCAAGGGGGTGCAGGCTCTCAGCTGAGCCCAGTCCGGGTGCTGTCTGCAGCTCCCCCTTCACTGAAACCCTAACTTGCTTTTCAAATACCTGCACCTCAAAATAGATCCCTCAGTCAGTCTCGCAGTCCCGTTAATGCCTTTCCCATGGGTCACGGTGCCTCCCTCGCCTTCCCCTAAAATCCAAGTTTTCCCCGTCTGCCCCACAAATCTGCAAGCCCAGAGCACCTCCAGGCTCTGTCCTCTCGCCCTTGCTCATCTCGCAGAGAAAAGCAGAGACAGCTGGGGGAGATCAGAGTGGCGAGGCCTCACTATTAAAGATCACGTCCCAGTGGGTCTGAGCAGCTGCAGAACCGTTTTGGTTTTTTTTTTCTTTGAAGATTTGGCACTTGTCCTCCCTACCTTCTAGCATGGGTTTTGGGGGTCACCAACAGATGGCTCCTGTGGAAATTCCTCCCAGAGATTCCTAAGACTGTGCAGGGCCTGACTAGCGAACGTGCTAGAAATCCTGGCTGTGCTGAGCAGGACTGTGTCCACCTACTGGTGAGAAACAGGAAGGGACCCTCTGAGGCAGGCCAACAAGGCCGGGGAAGGCTGTGCAGGGAACAGTCAAGAAAGCCGTGTAGCACGCTGACCGTGGTCAGTCACATGGTACTGCCTATTGTGCAGCAGGGAAACGAGACTTCCTGCGCTGAGCAATCCCCAGTGTATGCAAATACCGAGTCATTATGTTGTAACCCTGGTATATGTCAATTATATCTCAATTAAAAACGAAAGAAGGGTGCTAACATCCCAAAAAGAGACAAATTATCGAATGCCTCCTGATGGAGAAAGCAAGACTCAACTATGTTCTGGCTAACGGGGCTGGACCCGAGTCTGATCAGTCCTTGGAGCCTGCTGCCAATGTGCAGGAAATCCAGAGTGCAGCGCGTTGCCCCACGAGTGTGCCAACTATGAGACCCCTGCAAGACAAATGACCCGGGTTGTTCAATAGGTAAATTGCAATGAAAAGACAGGTGGGGAGGGACTGAGGGATTGGGGAGCTGTAGACTGAAGGAAACTGGAGAACACACAAACATTTTTCAATAGTCAAGTCTAAAGCAGAGGTGTCTGGGCATTTTTGCTTCAGTGATAAGAAAGAAACGCAAGGAAACGATTTCTTTAAACGTCAAGATTGCCGTCACTTTTGTGGGGGAAGGGACTGAGGTAGGAGCCAGATTGGAGGGGGGGTGAGAGTGGTTGGGAAGTTTTGTTTCTTTGGGATTTGGAAACACCGATCTTCCCGTCTCAGATTTTCTTTCCTCGCAGAAAAAGAGGATGCAAATTCGTTTTCGCGGGGCAGTGTGGCCACGGCCGTGATTTCCAGCCCCGTGCAAAGACCCAGCGCACGGTGTCCGGTGACCGTCCTCCCCAGTCACCGCGTGCCGGCCGCGTCTGGGCAAGGCCGGTGCCCGTCGCGCTGCTTTTCCCCGCGCTTGTTGGTACGGAGAAAAGAGGGCAGCGAGACTTGGTGCAAGCTGTCCTATTGAAGCCTGGTTTCCTGTCAATCTTCCTCTTTTTTTCCACGAAGCTTTAATTTTTTGCCACAGTGCTTTCTACATTTTCGTTTCCTGCAAACCTCAGGAAATAGACTGAAATTAATATCGTCAGATGCTTCTAAAAGTGCTAGCGTGGCAGCATTGCAGAACGCTTGCAGATGCCACTTCGGGATTAAAATACACCAGTTGTGCCCCCATTGTTTGTAAGAGAGGGCTGTGCAAGGCATTGTGTCTGCGACTGGACGCGATTGAAATGTAGGTTACGAACAATTGGAAACGGGGACCTGGGTTTTCAGCCTGGGCCAAGCCGGCCCGTGAGCAACGTGGAAGCCAAGCTAAGAAGCAGCGCACCTCTGGGATCACCGAGCCCTCTCAGCACCCCATCGTGTGCAAAACGGGGGCCCCGTCACCTCGCTCACGTTTTCCACGTAGAACTTTTGAGCTTTGGGTACAACGTCAGGGCTCTCGAGCCTCCAGGGAGAAACACGACGTGTGATCAGAAATGAAAAGGAGTAGACGGATCATTTATTAGCGCATGCATTCTGACACGGGTGCCGGAATAAAAAGGGGGAGGTTCTCGTACCATCGCTGGGAAGAATTCAAGGACACACGGAATAGGGCAAGCGGTGACTTCATTAAGAGAAAGGAAATAGTACACTCCCAAAATATTGGGAGGGGGCAGGCCAGGAGGAGGGCAAGTGCACCCCAAAACAAAGAGGCTAAGGGTTTTTATTAGAATGAGGCTAGAAATATTCAAGTTTTAAGGGTGGCGTCGTGGGCATTCCCAGGGGAGTCCTTGCTGTCCTGGCTGACCACTCCTTCCCGTCCAGAGGTGGGGCTCCCTTGTTCTTACTCGGCCCTTGTTGGCACTGCCATGGCAACACAGGGGGCCGAGTTTCTCCCTGCCTGCAGTGCCGGTGGTATTATAACCCATTACAATGAGCTGCACCTTTCTGAAAGAATGATCTCATCTCTGAGTTTCCCACACTTCCTCCTTCCCTTCCGCCCCCTCTCATCCTGCAGCCCTGTTGCACACGCCTATGGTAACAACACTAGTAACGGGGGTGGGGAGCAGCACCCACATCTTAGGCTTTCTCACGTCCCCCTCTCGGGCCCTGGGGAGCCCCGGTCAGCGGGGAGGCCCACTTAATTCTGAATGCCCACGCTGCCCCTGACGTGCCTGGGCCCTTGCACAGACCCTACTCCTCGGGCTGCAGGTTGTCTGTCAGTCTCGTGGGGGGAGATGACACACGCTTCCCTTTTTCACAGGGCGAGAGCGTGGCAATGATAAACTGTGACTGCTATACAAACAGGCTCTGGGTTCTTGAGGGGGAGAGTGTGACATGAATCGCAGTTATTTTTGCTATTGTTGGCGTCTGCATCTATGACTTCCTAAGAGTGTTAGATGAGGCCACATGATTTCAGCAGACATCTATTTGAAATCCCGGTCCAACTGAAGAACACTCGGTCTTCTTACATTCTTTGAGCTCTATTCTCCTTCCGGATCAGTCAGCTGCAACCTCTCGCTCTATAACCACACGGCCTCGGTCCAGTCAATCCAGGAGACCTAGTGATCACACAGCCACTCTTTTCCTGTATCGCCATGGCCCGGGTTCAAGCCCTCCCTCCCTTCTTTCCATCCAAAGCTGGAAACCACATCGCTGCTTTTCCCTCTGCAGGCAGCCTCCGCAGTACCCTGTGCCATCCTCCTAGTAGGTCACTCCAGTCAGGAAACCGGGGAGCTCAGTGGTCCTTCAGAGACTGTCTAAGAAAAGCTGTATTTTATAAATGAGGTTTCCAGAAAAGTGAAGGGAGTCCCCCTGTGTCAGCTCGGTAGCCAGAGGTAGTCCTGCACGAGAAGCAAGGTCCCCGAATCCGAGGTCTACACTACTTCTCAGCTGCAGCAATTCCACGCTCCCTGTGGGATAAACTCAAGCCCGTGAGCACTGGACTCACATATGCAACGTCATGTAACGGGCGTGCGAAGTAACGGGGAGTCAGCAGGCTGGCATTTCAAGACTGACACTGCCATTCCGGGAAGCCATCATGGCTTCGGGTTCTTTGTTTTGGTGCCCTCCCAGGCAGGGGCCTGTGCTTCAAGGTCACAGGGTGCCTGCTCCCTGTCTGCGCCTCAAGTTCACATTCGAAACAGGAAGGAGAGAGGAGTGACGGGCAAAAGGCGTGGGCCAGGCGTGTCCCTTTGGATCGGTCACCCAACTTTCCCAGAAACCTCACCTGGCAGATTTCTATTTACATCTTGTAGGTGAGTGTGAAGTCATGTGATGGCCCTGTATCTACAAGGGTTAAAGTTTTAAATGGACATAATGACACTGGGAAAAAATTGGGGCTCTGCCAGCAAGGACAAAGAGGAGATCGACTATTGGACAGGTGACGGGCGTTCTTGCCCCAAATACATTAGTGCTGACTCCTGCCTGCCCCTCCCCACCCTGGCTTCCCGTCCAGCCATCCCGGGGCTCTCCATGGCCTCCCCAGCAGCTGAGGTGCTTTTCTACCTTTCTGCTTTCACCCACCTCCTTGCCCACCTCTCGGCGAAGCTCATGTCTTCTTAACACCCAGTTGAAACACCACTCTGCTTCTCCTAATGCTCACAGCCCAAATTCACCCCTAACTTTTCTATTCTTCCATAACACACTGTATTGATCTCTTTTAAAGCTCTGATCACATTCCACTTTGAAGGATAATTTGCCGTGCACACGCCGGCTTCATTCAGCCGCGTGCACGTTTCAGAAGATCAGGGCCCGTATCTTGTTTATCTCCGTGTCCAGTGCAAACTTTAAAACGGTGCGTGTCCCATAGCAAATGGCTCAGTGTTTGTAACCAAAATGATTTTTTTCCCATTTTGCTTGCATGACTAATGATGGATGAAAATGAACATCTCATAAAAGCATGTAAGTAAAAAAGTCGTGACCTTGATCTCCGTGGAAGAGTCTAGGACAGCCGGCCCTCCCTGGAGGCAGGAAGATGAACGATGGGCCTTCCAGCCTGTGGGTCTGTGATGGCATTAATACCGGGAGGACCAGGGTTCTGCACACGCGGTGAGTGGCAGTTTACCCCACATCCTTCAAGTGCTAAGCACGTGAGGGTGACATGAACAACAGTTCCTTGCCCTTGGGGTTTGATCCAGAGCCTCAAGAAACTCTGCCTGGACCTGTTCAGCTTCCAACCTGAGTTTCCACGGGGCTGACGTGCTGGCTGCTCGCTGTATCCCGCCACCATCAGGATTCCTTCCTCCACCTTGCTCAGTGCCCTGAGGTGCCCACCCTGTGAGTTCATCTCCAGATTCCTTTTCCTCCTGATTTCTAGTTGGATTGAGCCACCAGGAGCCACCAAAAAGAGATGAACGTACAGGAGGGGACAGAGAGAAGTGGCAGCACTTCTTCCACCGCTCCTTTTCCGCTTCCATGCTGGGTCCTGGCATTGGTGGCATCCTGGGCCCCTGGGATTACAGCTCCTGCCCAGTGGCCCCTCTTACACTGGCCCCTCCCCCGATTACGTCAGGGTTAAGGTGGTCATGACTTCCCCTGTTCCCCCTCCCTGAGTGCCAGAGCATCGCCTCTTACTGGCTTCCTTAACCCTGCTCACACCTCTATGTGTAGTCTATGAAATTTCCTCCAGAATCTCACCTAACTGCACCGAATTTAATGCCAGGATACACACTGGCACGGCTGCCAAGGCTCTTGCTCCATGACTTGCATTAAACTTTGTCAACGTGATGAGGACTAGTCAGCATTCTGAACTGCTGCACAGACAACTCCGATGCTAGCCAGCCACCAGATGCCTGGGTTGTCTATTCCTGTGTCCTCCGGGGGGCTGAGTGAATCTTCCCCAAAGACCCAGGGGTTCTGTTTGTTTCTACTACTGCTCTGCAACTTGTGCTTTCAAGGATTAATCTCCTTCTCTGATACAGAAGTAGCCCTTGTCCTGTCTGATCTGATTGGTTATGTTTGGGGAGGTGGGGTGGTCAGAGAGGAGATAAGGGCCCAATGGGTATTAAAGTCTCTGATGAATTGTCTCTAAAACCTAATAAATTAAAGACTGCTTCCCCAACGTCTACATCTCTGTCCAGAGTCGAAAGGGTTGAACGTGGAGAGCTGAGCTCATGACCCTCACATGGTTGCAGGACCAGGGTTCTGCACACGCGGTGAGTGGCAGTTTACCCCGCATCCTTCAAGTGCTAAGCACGTGAGGGTGGCATGAACAACAGTTCCTGAACTCAGAAGAAATGCTTCCTGCTTTGTTTGTGTATTTCTGGATGAGCTGAGAGAATGGGAGCCTCCAAACTCTCCTGGAACAGGGGGTGGAGGGTCCAGGGGCAAGACCTCAGCCTCAGGAGGCCAGGCAGCTGATGTCTGCTGTTTCTTTTGTTCTTTCTTTCCTCTTTCCCCTCCCTCCCCTTGTCTTTCTTTCCTTCCTTCCTTCCTTCCTTCTTTCCTTCCTTCTTTCCTTCC